>JAHPZR010027343.1:65000-107500 GCA_019787425.1 Platygyra sinensis
GCGTGTAACTTAACACTCCGGAAAGTACTTCCCAAGTAGACTCTGTGACCCCCTTTCCGGTCACCCCGCGCTTAGGTTTGCTTCCGATAAACACTCCATTTTGCTTGCAATTAACCCAACCCGGAAAAAAAAAACGTCTTCACACTACATAACAAATATGTTTTTCGCTTACTATATACATAAGTAGTAACCCTGCATCTCCAGCATACCGAGACAAAAACAGTTACAAGATAAACCCATAATTACACTCTGAAAAAAGCCTTACCGAAGTACTTGGAACAAAACCAATGTTATCTCCAACTCAAAGCCCGAGTGAACGCAAAATATGCGTCTAGTAATATTTAGCAATTTGAATGAGGCTGAGCACAAGATACAAAGATTTCTACAGATCAAGGAGGGTGGTATCCACAGAGGCCAAAGGTGGAGGTGGATAACACCCCCAAGATCTGCAGAATTCTTCATATCCTATGAAAACTGAATTCAATAATTGCTTTATTATTAATTCAAAATACTTTTTCAAACTTTTGAAGGAGAAAATGAGCTCTTTGTTTTTCTGCTCACCAAAAATAACTCAAGCTCATCCCCAGTTTTTTCTCGATTGGTCAAAAGTTCAATAAGTATAACCGTGAAATACCGTTTCAGCTAACGGAGTTGAATTTAACATCCAATCTGAAACTGTTGCTTGCCATGGAATCTGCAGCAGGCTGCACTTTTGATGTCATTTTGACATCAGCAGTTCAATAATCTGTAGCGGGCTGCACTTTTGATGTCATTGGTTCAATATGACATTCCAACTTTAGTTCAACAGCAGCTGGTTATGGTGAATTATGTGTGTGGTTTTAACCAATCAGAAATGGGGAATTATTTTGAATGAACTATAGTATAAGATACGAAGTATAAGTGTTGCTATGTTTTTTGAGTGGGTGGATAATAATGATGTATTACTCACTCTCAAACAATTCCTGTAAGCAAACTATATTGCACACAAAAAACGAGGTATGAAATAATCAGCCAAAATAATTTTTGCACTGCAACCTCATGCAGTCACTGACATATTTAAAAGACATTTTGCACCTGCAGAAATATAACAAGCATACCAAGCAACACACCTAGCCATAAAAAACATCCCTGCATTAAGGTGGCTCGATCGGATTTTTGAGTGACGATACCGTTCAACTTTGAACGACTAGAGCACCACCATTATTAGTCCAACAGAAAATCAAACGTTAGTGCAGTGCTACCGAAAGATGAAAGTTTCAAATGGGGTACATTTCACCAAGATCTGAGTTACCATAGCAACGAAATGACGCCGTGCCCCATTTTACATAAGACCGAATAACTTGCCACCAGATATAATTTCGGAAATACGACGTCGGGATCTCGGACTTGACATAGCTGCCTCAACGATGGTAAAATTGTAAAAAAATCTATAAGAGCGTTTTCGAGAAAATTACGAGTGAATTTTTAAGGTGTCAAAATGCAACAAAAGCAAAGTTGTTTTAAATGTTATTGCAAACTATGTCCACAAGACTTGACTAAATAGCATTCTGGTCTTAAATGAATCTTCTATTAAACATGTAATTACCTCGAGTGAAAATCTCAGAGAAATCGCTCCATTTGATTTTCAGAAACATTGGCGTGATTATCAACTGGTGTAGGCCGTTATTTGCATTATATCAAAAATGCCCCTAAAATTCTTAAATTGGGTGGGAATTAAAAACCACTCGATGAATTTTTTTATACTTGGCCCTCATTAAGATTAATCCATATTTAACGTAATACCGGAGTTTCAAATAAATTGAAAAACTTAAAGGCTGCTAATTTTCAGCGTCAACTCAGGAAAATATTGCGCTTATTTTCACTCATGTTGTTTGTTGTCTTCATTATAATTTTCTTTTGTCTCGAATCACCATGCTATTGTACATTTCTGTATATCATGAATTCATTTCGGTGAGAAACGGGAATAACAATGCAGAAATCACTTCCGGTTGATGTTTACGTATTGCTTGTTTCTTTGCGGTCCTTTGCTTAAGTTTCCAAAACCCGTAAACCCAAATAGTTTGTTTGAGTCGTTTGTTTCAGTCGTTGCTTTTGTTATTTAGTCTCTATTGTTCAACTATCCCGCTAGAAATATTATCGTTAAGATCACAGTTGCCAGTATTTACTAATAAATACATGGATGTTCGTCAAAAAAAATGTGTTGTGGCAGAATTCTGGTTGCGGTTAATGGACCTTCTCGAGGTTGTGTGTTCTTGTAGAAAAAAGACGAGGGCCTTCCAAAGAACCCTACTGTAAAACTACAGAAATAAGATTCCTTTTACTTTTAAATTAACTAATTTAGTGGTTTCCTCGCCGCGAGACTTCATCCTGATCACTTGCGTGACTTCGGGTCAACGTATCATGTGGTTGACGTGGTTGTCTCCCGCGTGGCCGCGCGAGAGTGTAGGTTTTTGTCGAGGGTCGAGGGTAACATATCGAGGGTCGAGGGTCGAGGGTCGAGGGTGGTAAAAACGTTAAAAAAGTTAATATCCTATCCTATATCAAATTATTAAAATATATAACGCTAATCGCGCGGTTTGTCTCTTCAGTACTTTCTCGCATTGCGCTTGTTATTAGGGACGGACCATTAGAAAAGTGATGGGGGGGAGGGGAAAAAACCAAAAAAAAATTCATGCAAGGGATATTGCCAAGAAAAAAAATTCGTGCAAAGAAGAAGGTAAAGAAAAAAAATTCATGCAGAAGGAAGGTCCTGGCCCCGGTTGTTTAAAGGCTGGATAACGCTATTCGCCGGATCAATCACTATCTAGTGGATAGCGTGGTTTGTTTTGTCAATACTTATCCAGTGGATAGCGATTTATCCGGTGGATAGCGTTATCCAGCCTTTGAACCGGGGCCAGGTCCGGTTGCTATGGCGTGACGTCATTTTTCTGTTAGGTTGCTGTCATCGCAAGAATTTTGCGGTTCTATTGTGGTTTGCGATAATTGCTTTCAATAAAAGAAACTGTGAAACTGTGTACTATAAGTAACCTGGTAATTTTCAGATATGATCTGGCCGCATAATTTATTTTTTTATAATAAATTTTCACAACGCGGGATTATTGTTTGCTTACACATAATAGAGACTTCGACTTCCAATGAAACCGTCATCGGTCATTGTAAACGGGCACAAAACGAGACTTGCCTCCCGAATTAGAAGATATGGTGTTTCTCCTGACGCATTTGTGCGAAATTGATCCAGTTCTCAGTTGAATTTTCCTCGTGGAGTTAAAGAAGGCGCGCTTGTTTTCCTTTCGCGGGAAGAACAACAAAGAAGCTGCCCCTGGATATACGTTTGGATTTGTTGTTGCGGCAAACCATTAAACAGTTGTTGAAAACCAAACAAAACCGACAGCCGCGATTGGCTTGTGCATGAATTCAATCACCTGAGAACGACAGAGAGAACCAAAAAGTGTCTTCAGCTAGCGCTAGCCGTGACCAACCTCGTAGAGCATCGAATCAAGACAACAAGACGAAGGTACCAAGTTATATCATTAGATTAATCTTTTATTTATATGATAATTAACTTACACGGATTGTCATGCTTATAGATAGTATGGGGACTAGACAGGTACTAAAAATCACTGTTTTCATTTGTGAGTTAGACCCTATACTGAGTCCATCGTACAATAGTCCATGCAATACAGTTGCTGAGTGCTTTGGGATATGTAACAAAATCGTCAAAGTGTTTTTCCGTCGTGCGTTGCATTATAGGAACACGCAGTGGTGGGTTCTGGTTCACCCAGTCTCATTGAAGTCCATGCAGTACAGTTGTTGAGTGCTTCTGGATATGTAACAAACTCGTGATAGTGATTTTTAGCTCGTGTAGTTTCCAGAATCGCTTCGCATTACTTGAAAACAATAAGATTATGAGCTCGTGATTTCTATCACGCATAGTAATCGTGAGCGTAACCTCTTGAGAGGTTTTTGAAAACCTCGTTGCAATAATTTTTGAGAATTTCAGACTGCATAACATAAACTGATTTTCAAAGTGTCTGGACACATGACGCGTTTTGTGGAACACAAACGATCACTGCCAGGGATATGATTACACTGGAATGTTACAAGCCACTGGTATCCCGTGGAGATGTAGAACTAAAAGTTCTTCATCTCCACGGGATCCAAGGTCTGTTTTTGGTTGCAAAGAACGTCTGGCTCGTTGTGCTACAACATACACTGTATACTGTATTGTAATGGAAATAATAAAATAAAATTTGTAATAAATTAATATTAGAATCTGGTATCTTTGTAAATATTATATGCTATAAAATTCGTTATGCTCAGAATAAAAATTAAAGGATGAGTGTTATCCCCTTGAACAGGAGCCCGTGCCTTGAATAAGAATTCTATAATACAATGAAAAAGTCATTCACACGTAGTAGTAAGTGTTAACCACATAAACAGTAACATTAACACTGCCACTGGTACTTAAAAAGAAAAAAAGAACCACAAAGTGTGGTTTTCATTGGCAGGCAGACTATCTTCGCTCTAGGACATACTCGTCTGAGCAAAACTGCTAAGGTTTACGTGTCGCTATCGTAAAACCACAAAGGAGAGTCTGTGTTGGCCTGTCTATTAACTTTTCAAAAAGGTAAATCGTTCAAAGACACTCGCCAGAACAAAACTTTAGAGGCTTACGTGCCGCTATCGTAAAACCACTTAAGAGAGTTTGTGTTGGCCTGTCTGTTAACTTTTCAAAAAGGTAAATCGCTCAAAGACAAACTCGCCAGAACAAAACTTTAGAGGCTTACGTGCCACTACCGTGAAACCACATAGGGGAGTTTGTGTTGGGTTGTCTATGACCTTTTCAAGAGGCAATATTTGTCTGAAAAAAAATTCGCGCAGAGAGTTTCACCTGAAAAAAAAATTCCTGCACAAGCCGTGAGCGAAAAAAAAAATTCGTGCAAGCTGAAAATTCCCCTCCCCCCCATCACTTTTCTAATGGTCCGTCCCTTATGTAAGCGTTTGAATTTATTCTTCTCTTTTTTCTTTGTTTCTAACCCTACGTAAAAGAGAGTATAGCGTTTAGGATACGACGTTGCCTTCAATCCGCCTGGGGACGACGATTGCTTTTATACCTCGGCGGCAAAGGCTTAAATTTGATAATTTCTTCACTCCAGGAAGATTCGGGGGGTGTCACGAAAACTCAGACCCCGAAAACTCAGACCTCAAACCTCAGACCCCGAAAACTCAGACCCCTCGATTTCTTTAAAAAAGAGATTTACATTTTCACTGAAAACGATTTACATTGTATCTATATTGTATCACCTGATAATTTATGGTCACGCAATGTTCATGGGCAACCGCCAGAAAGAAGCGATATATTTTCTTTATCTTCTCCGGTTTATCGCTGTCGCGTTGATCAAACAGTGAAAAACTAACAACGTTTAAAATAGCAGCTGACGCTTTGATCACATTTGCTGGTGAACTTTTTACCGAAGAATTAGAAGACACAGAGTCGCTATAATGTTGTTCACACTGAAGTCAGGTTTGTCTTCACCGGAAGCGACAGCGATAAACCGGAGAAGGTAAATATCTCGATTCTTTCTCGGTGTTGCCCCTATAAACTCAGACCCCGAAAAACTCAGCCCCCGAAAACTCAGACCCCTAAGATATACAGTTTTTGAAAAAAATTTACCTTGTAAACTCGTCTCAATTCTTATCACCTAATGTTTTATCGTCACGCAATGTTTACATAGCTACCCGCCAGAAAGCAGCGATATAATTTATCTTCTCCGGTTTATCGCTGTCGCGTCGATCAAACAGTGAAAAACTAACGAGGTTTAAAAAAGCAGCTGACTCTGATGACATTTGCTTGCGAATTTTTACCGAAGTCGCTATATAATGTTGTTCAAATTAAAGTCAGTTTTATTTGTATCCACCAGACGCGACAGCGATAAACCGGAGAAGGTAAATATCTCGATTCTTTCTAGCTATTGCCGCCTATAAACATTGTGTGACCATAAAACATTAGGTGATAACATTGAAACGAGTTCACAATGAAAATCTTTGTCCCTTTTTTAACTCATTCGTGCGCGCATGCGCAAGAATGAGTTATAGCGATGTTGGGGCTTCATCCGGGAATTTGCGTGGACTTTTTAATCGGCGTGGACGGAAATTAAATGTTTATTAATTTATGCAGAAGTTAACCGGAAGTAAAGGTGGGGAGGAAACAAGGCAATGCGCGCCGGGGGTTCGAACCTCGGCCTTACTTCGGTGGCTGGATTTCAAGGCAAACTTGCTATCCACTTGGCCATCTCAACATTCCTGCGTTGAGAGGCGTTAAGAAACGATATTTATAGTTGGGGTGTTACCGCTGGCCATATATGAGAACAACATCAGCCTGAACCCCTACAACACATGTTCTTGTATGTGGGTTTTTACTGTATCGCAGAAATTTGCGCTCACGGGCAAACTCATAATAACAACATATCGTCCATAACATAACATAACATGACTTTATTTAACCTCGAATTTAAGGTCCATACATACATAAACGTTTAGATCGACAATCAAGTCGCACACACGGTGGAACAAAGGTCTAATTTACTTATTCGTTAGCGCAGTTATACTAAGGCTGGACTTTTGCCAGCCGTGAAGTGAATTAAATGAGCATTATCAGAGCACTGCATGAGCGTTGTATGTGCACTGAAACATAAGATTTACGTGTAGTGAGTGATAATAAAGTCAGCGTACAATTCATTTGCAGTTTATAGTTTTATACGAACTTTTCACAATGAGCTGTTTTCTATTTTCTGTCAAAGAAAGACTGTTTGTGATTAATTAATCGATAATGGTTTTGTCAGTAGTATAAGCAATACAAAATGTTATTGATAACAGGTATACTGGAAGGTTAAAACAACAAATTAATTTCCGGTGAGGTAATTAGCGTTGCAGAAGGTCTTTTTTAATTTCAGAGAGAAACGATAACAATCTGCTGTTTTCACGTTTGCGTAAGTTGTTGTGGTAGGTGAAACATGTCCTTTGCGGCGTTCCTTTACAATTTGTAGGATCAGCGGACTGCCTTTAATTTCATCTTTTTATAAAAGGGAAGATTTTGAGTGGGGATTGTGCTTTTAATGTCCGCTTTTAATCGAAGATTTAGCGGTGGAGTTTGGTTCATTCAGGATAAATTTGCTTTCACGGGCAACCTCGTAATAAAAACCGGTCATACGGCCGGGTCATATGGTCATTACAAAATGCAGACTGCAGACCGAGTACAAAATTCAGACTTAAGATACAAGATGCAGACTGCAGAACGAGTACAAAATGCAGACTAGGTTCAAAATGCAGACTGACAGGAAAAACTGCTTTTTTTTCGTTAGAAACGTGGTAACATTTGATTACATAAGTTACCTATTGTCACGTAGTAACCTTCCAGGTTACTTCACACTTAGCCGTTTACTAAGGTAAAAACCCTTAACTATGGTATAAAAAAGGTAAACAAAGTTCACCACGGTAAAACGCATTAGCTGACTTTTACATTTTCCAGATGGTTCCTTGTCACAAGAGTGCTACTCAAATGTCGAGTTAATGACAGACATGAGTTTCTTCGCGTGAGTTTAA
This sequence comes from Platygyra sinensis, assembly GCA_019787425.1. Lineage (NCBI taxonomy): Eukaryota > Metazoa > Cnidaria > Anthozoa > Scleractinia > Merulinidae > Platygyra > Platygyra sinensis. Next base: position 72,603 of record JAHPZR010027343.1, read on the forward strand.
TTAATTTTTCGTGACTGCGCCATGGATCGTGAACCTGTTGTAGCTTCGATTGTGGTTCTTTTATTTTGTCATGGCCTAAAAACGGAAAATCGCTGTTTTTAAATTAGTGTTCGTCGATTTCTGAATGAACATATTCATTCCTCTTATTCACGAAATTATAGCTTTACTTCAAACGAATAAATTGAAATTTACTTTCCGAGAACTGCGCGAAAAGTTGTCGGACATGGCAAAGAACGTTCCAAAAGTCGCAAAATTCCACTAGCTGATAGTCAAAAGATTGGGCGTGAAGGAGATCGAAAGCACATGTATATAGCGGGCGCACGCAAATTCAGCTAAGTCACGAAATGCTTCTCAAAATTCATGACAAGATGTCACCTAATTAAACAAAGTTTAGATAAACGCGCGATAAACCATGCCTTTTGAGATTGTTTTACTATGGTAAACTTTGCTTTCATCCTACCGCCGTTACTAACGCAACAGACTAGACTTCCGTTTACCATGGTAAAGTGAAAAAAGCCGGTCACATTGAAAAACCCATTTACCATGGTAAACTTTCGTTTACTATGGTAAAAAAAGCTCAAGTGTGACCTCAACCAGTGCCATCTCCAATGTGTTATACGTAGATCAAATTGCAATACTAGAGTTTCCATTTTATATAATACAGAGATCTCGCGCTCAAGTCCGAAAACCCCTTGAAAGCTTAAAACGGTGTAAGAATGAATTGTATGAATTCTTTTTCATATCGTTTAAAGTGCACGTTTCAAGATTTAAAAAAAAGCTGAGTGCATTCCCCAAGAATGCGACGATTGTGAGGTGATTGCGTGACAATTGGGTCACAATAGGTACAAGTTATAAAATCGAATGCTGACACGTTTCGGACGTAAAAAAAAACAGTTTTTCTTGTCAGTCTCCATTTTGAACTCAGTCTGCAGTCTGCATTTGTACTCCAGACTTATTTATTATACGGTAACAAATATGACAACTGGCTAACAAACACTTTACTTAAAGTGGTTTCTCATAAACGAACAACAGCAAGTAAACCCACGAAGGCCCGGCTTTCTTTCTCTTACAACACTATCTTTATTGCAACACTTAGGTCCACTTAATGCCTCTGAGTAGCTACCTTTGCTCTTAACCTGAAGAATGCCTGTAAACGCATCGTCATCATGACTTTGTAAAACTTTACTGCCCTCACTTTCTCATAAATTCACTAATTCGACACGAATGAGTTGGCTCATAAGAGCCCTTTGATTAAATAGAGGGGTCTGAGTTTCGGGATCTGAGTTTTCGGGGTCTGAGGTCTGAGGTCTGAGTTTTCGTGACACCCAGACTCGGCGCTATAATCAGCAACATACGTGTATTTCAAAGGGGGAAATTGGAAGCATATTAGATCTTGAGGACAGCAAAAGGTAGCCTGCGAAAACAGCCGTCCTTCTTCGCTCCCGGCCCGAGTGGCGTTTCGCGTGAAGGACGTCTGCGATTCACCGCCGAAAATTCCATACTGATGACGAAAATCTGTCCCGATCTGGTCATGAGCGCTGATTGGCTCGATCGGTAATAATGCATAATAGGCCATTTCCGAATTACCTTTAGCCTCTTTTTCAAACCGAGTCTTGGTGCTCATCCTTTCATATGAAAATGAGTTTCCATTCAAATGCAAATTAAACTCATTAAACCGCGCAGCCGGAGGCTGGGCGGTTTCTTGCTCTGCCTTCGGTTTTTTTAAACCGCGCAGCCGGAGGCTGGGCGGTTTCTTGCTCTGCCTTCGGTTTTTTTTTTTTTCGTTTTGTCGGTTACAAATCCCAAACCTCCGCGGATGATGTCATCATCAGCCAATTACAGGCCATTTCTAAGCTCTTTTCTTTATACCTCCCCTCAGGAGAGTTTTGCCTAGTTAGCGAATTAAATAAACTTGCGGTTAGTTGGGGAGGGTTTATTTGGTCAAAATTGGGCGAAAATCCCTCGGAGATGCACGTCAAGGCATTTGCAAGGATAAAGAATGTAACTTGGGACCAGTTGCTGGCTACTAAGGCTGAAATTATCCAGAGTTAAGCTGTATTTTCGTTTTCCTTGCATGTTCACTTTCGAAGGGAATATTCAATGCGCTAAAGAAGGTATTACGTCTGTCGTCAGCCATGGACTCCGCTGTTGGTAATAAATAAGATCGTGTTTACTGGAATGCCCTTACGGTGATAAATAAGATCGTGTTTACTTCGCCAGAAGTAATGGTGGAGTTTTCTGGGGAAAAAAAAAAACCTTGCCTTTGAACATATGGAGATATATATTCCTTTGAAAGGTCAATTGTGAGACCTTTTCTCCTTCGAGCTAGGTAAACAAAGTCTCCGATTACAAATCACGCAACCACGCTATGCAAAGGATGTGAAAATCTCTTACAACCTAGGTACTGAGCCAACTCTGAATCACGCAATCTCTATTGTTTCCAATCTTTTAAATATTATTGTTTCCGGGTAATGTTTTCTCGCAAAACGTTGTTGCTAAATATTACGTAATGTTTTTGTGAGCGCAAAAGAGTTAAAATGCGCGGTTTTAATTTTTTTAAAAATTCTTGTTTTTTTTTTCGTTTTGTCGGTTACAAATCCCAAACCTCCGCGGATGATGTCATCATCAGCCAATTACAGGCCATTTCTCAGCTCTTTTCTTCATACCTCCCCTCTGGAGAGTTTTGTCTAGTTAGCGAATTAAATAAACTCGCGGGTAGTTGGGGAGGGTTTATTTGGTCAAAATTGGGCCAAAATCCCTCGGAGATGCACGTCAAGGCATTTGCAAGGATAAAGAATGTAACTTAGGACCAGTTGCTGGCTACTAAGGCTGAAATTATCCAGCGTTAAGCTGTATATTCGTTTTGCCTGCATGTTCACTTTCGAAGGGAACATTCAATGCGCTAAAGAAGGTATTAAGTCTGTCGTCAGCCATGGACTCCGCTGTTGGTGCTAAATAAGATCGTGTTTACTGGAATGCCCTTACGGTGATAAACAAGATCGTGTTTACTTCGCCAGAAGCAATGGTGGAGTTTTCTGGGAAAAATATAAAACCTTGGCTTTGAACATACGCAAATATATATATTCGTTTGAAAGGTCAATTGTGAGACCTTTTCTCCTTCGCACGAGCTAGGAAACAAAGTCTCCGATTTACAAATCACGCAACCACGCTATGCAAAGAATGTGAAAATCTCTTACAACCCAGGCACTGAGCCAACTTTGAATCACGCAATCTCTATTGTTTCCAATCTTTTAAATTGTTTCCAGGTAATTTTTTTTTCGCAAAACGTTGTTGCTAAATATTACGTAATGTTTTTCTGAGCGCAAAAGAGTTGAAAAAGCGCGGTTTTAATTTTTTTTAAATTCTTGTTTTCATATGAAAGGAGGAGCACCAAGACTCGGTTTGAAAAAGAGGCTAAAGGTAATTCGGAAATGGCCTAATTCCGTAAATATGCGGGAAAGTAAAAATACTCACCAAAACAAAGTGGCGTCTTGTAATTGTAGCGGTGGCTTGTGTAAATTGGGGTTGACAAGCCTACAAGACTTCGACGGTTCGTGACATTTCTACATTTGCCGTTCTCTGTTCGGTTATTCGAACTTTTGTCGCTTCACTCGTGTTTATGAAGGGCACTTCATGCATGCTGTGTTATAAGGAGGAATTTTAAGAAGAGTTGAGCCGTTAGACCGTGCCATGGCAAATTTTTAGAGGTCATTTAAAGTCTACATGATTTCCGCTGTTATCTGCGTGTTACTTCGTGGATTTTGACACCTCCGTAAACAGTGATTAGAACTGTTTGAGAGTACAGAACTGATATATCGTACCTTTTTCTTTAGAGACGCTGTAGCTTTACTTTGAGAAAGCTATACACCAGCTTGTCTAGTGAAATTCTAATTTTTCTTTCAGCTATCTGATCGAGCTTATGTTTTTCAAGCTTGATGTAACGACATGATTCTAACCTGCGATCAGCTGGGGCGCTTTCCTTTTGACTGGAAAAACCGGTGAGAATTTTGCTCCAGATGGAACAGTACAATTTTTCCTCCGGAAAAAGTGGAACGGGAGCAGCTGTACCATTTGACAAAAATTTACTTTTTCCTGGGAGAGCCTGGGTGCTAAAGCTTGGCAACAACAAACATGGCTGGCGAATTTGCAGTGGTGTTTGAAGTTCTGTTGGATGTTTTTTTACACATTTCACTTAATCCAAGAAGAAGAAGATGACTTGCCGATGCATGTTTTCTATGGCAACATTAATTGCCCGGAAAAGTTTGAATCGGTGTCATGGTATTTCGAACAAACAGTACCCATCTATATTCCATTGATGAATTTCAAAGCCACTTCCTTGAGAAAAGAAGATAGTGGGCATGGGAGACAGCTTCCCGTCGGAAACCCATTCGGAAGGCAAGTTTAGGCGCACGAAAACAAGTTTCAATCTTCTTGTGGTGCATTGCAAACGAGGAGAAAACGCGGCTAATTGCCGATCGATTTAATGTTACATGTAGCAGTGTCTCGAGAGTGGTTCCGCTCGTTACGGAAAGTGTACTGGCCTAAGAAATCAATACATTTAGTGGCCAAATGGTAAGATTGCTTTTTCTCTGATCTGTGTCTTTAAAATACGTTTCGCTTGTTCAAAATGAAAACCGCATATTGGACACTCAAACATGAAAGAGGACGCCATTCTCGAGCGAAATCGCTTATTTTGCCAAGGAGCATGGTACTAGTGTGATAAAGTAAATGGTACAGTGATTTTCCGGTAATTCCGGTGAAAACGAAAAAAGAATACCTCTGAAGGTATTCCCTATTTTTCGAAAAATTTTCTGTGGAAAGACCTGTTCCATTTGGTTTCCCACCGGGAAAACCGATTTTTCCATTCAAATGGAAAGCGCTCCAGGCGTCCCTTACATTTTTTGTCGCTGCGGGAAGGTACGCCTGATACAATTACTTGACTATTTGTCTGTTGCTAGTCCAGAATCTGGACTTTTCTCTGATTGGTCAAGAAACAAAAAGGTACTTAGAACTGAGCCATGATTGGTTACCTTAGTGGCGGTGTGATTTCCGGTAAAAAAACATCCCGCGTGCTGATGAATTCCATCGTGACGTCTGATGAGGCGAGCGAATAGAGCGAGTTTTTGTCAGCTTTAAATTAAATGCTTCTCTTCAGAGTTTTGTTCACAAAACTCTCAATGATGAACAAATAGAATGCATTCATAGAATCGCATGCCATGGGAGAGATATTTTGGCGGTGCTACCGACGGGATTAGGCAAGAGCGAAAAACATGTATTACCACCGTTTTCGTTGATACGCGACTTTCGAAAACAAAACACCCGCGGAAACCTTTCAAAAATTTCCGTCAATCATACATGTCATCGACAGATCGGATCGAAATCCACCAATCACAGCCCGCTAGCATGACGTGAAGAAGGTCTGAAGGTCACACCAATGGCTGTGATTGGTGGATTTCGATCCGATCTGTCGATAACACACAAGACTTCCGGTCAGGGGCGGGGCAGAAGACTCCTGAGATTTTCGTATATGGATCATCCAACGAAAAGTGACGTCACATCCGGTTTAAACTGGGCCGCGCAGCTCGCTTCACAAAGCGAAAAAATGGCGTTTCGATTTGCCAAGATTTTCTTCCATTTGCAAACCATCAGGTTCATTTCCTTTCAAAGTGAGGGTAGAAAGATGTTGCAGGCACATTTCTTCGACTTTGAAAGCAAAACTTTCGGCAAAAGACAATAGTTCATTATTGTTTTGAAAGAAAATAACTGAGAGCCTTCTGTCATCGAATGGGCGGATTTTACAAGTTTTCGAAAGTGGTGTTGTTCTGACTTTTGGTTCTTGTTGTTCGTGATTGAGTGATAACACTAAGTGAAATAGCCTATAATGTTAGAAATAACGTGGATGAAGTATTGCTGGCCACAGTTTTCACTGTGTACAACGGGAACATATTTAACAGAAGCCGTTTAGTTCTAAAAGTCGTTGTTAGTGAACACTCAGTTGAAGCTCAGTATCCACGTGCGTGTGGTGGAAACAACAAGATGAATCGTATACTCCAGGTTAGTATCCTACTTCCATATCTCTTGTTGAACACTGTTTCTCTGTAAGAAATAGTCAATGTTGCGAGTTGGAATTGATTGTAAATGCGTTTTTTTTTGGGATATCAGATTTCCCCGAAAAGATCAACAAAGGGGTGAAGCAGTCTATGAGTAGATCTTTGGGCGACGACCAATTCTTCGACCAGTCGCCTGTTATAACTCTCCTTCAGTCATACAGTGGTTAATTGTTAATTCCTCTGTATTGTCTTGACAGCAATGCTGGTCCGGGGATCAACCTCTTTGGGCACTTGTCTTGTGTAGGGTTAGCTCCCAATGGTATGGTGATATTCTTACCCACCCACTGTGACCCTGGAAAAGGGGCACTCCCTTATATGAGCTACATAGGTATGTGTGGCCCAAAGGGTTTGGTGTTCAGCCATTTTAGTCATAAATAGGGTATCGATTTGGCCATTTTGGTCTTAAATAGGGTATGCGCTTTGTTCTCTACTCTTGAACTGGGGTATGTATGTTACTTTCTCAAACTCATTAATAATTCATCAAGTTAAAACAAAGAAAATCACAACCGTGACGGTGGTTTGGATACCCCGTCTTAATTAGCTTAGATTTTGACGATTTTACTTCTCCGTTTACTCTTTAGTTTTTGTTTCGATTGAGAAGATATATCAAATACTCGAAACAGTGTTTCATCGGTTATCCAAACACCTCGAATTTCGTCAAAAATACTGCGCTGCGCGTCGTATTTTCAACTCTCTTCTCGGTGTTTGGATATCCAGATGAAACACTGTCTCTCGTGTTTGATATATTATGAGAAGAATCTACTTTTTCATCATTTTTTGATAAGGCCATAATTAAAAAGCCTTAAAGTTTAGGGTAGCTGTGTCAGCCATTAAGGGGAGTGAACCTTAACTACAAATCTGTCGCTAAGGAAATCTCAAAACCTCATTTTTTTTTGGCTCCTGAAGTCCAGTGGGCATCAAAGTTTACCATGTTTGTTCGATTCACGTTTCCTTTAAATGTTTCGAACCACGCCCATATTTGGTATGTCACGTGACCAAAATAGAAAATGTCTAAAAACTCGGACTGAGTGGATCGTTTTCAAAATTTAACAATAAGACTTGTTAAAACACGGCATTATCTACAACTTGTAGTATGCGTTTGAAGAAATGTACAATATTTCAAGAATTATAGATGTTTAAGTGCTTTTATAGCCTCTTAAAGTTCTATAATTTTCGAAATATTGTACATTTCCTCAAACGCATACTACAAGTTGTAGATAATGCCGTGTTTTAACAAATCCTATTGTTATATTTCGAAAACGATCCACTCAGTCCAAGTTTTTAGACATTTTCTATTGTGGTCACGTGACATACCAAATATGGGCGTGGTTCGAAACATTTAAAGCAAACATGAATTGAACACACACGGTAAACTTTGATGCCCACTGGACTTCAGGAGCCAAAAAAACGGAGGTTGTGAGATTTCCTTAGCAACAGATTTGTAGTTAAGGTTCTCCCCCTTAAACAGTTGTAAATAGGGTATTAGATTTTTGGTCTGGTCATAAATTAAATAGGGTAGGGAAAATCACAGATTTTGGTAATAAATATGATAAGGGTTTTGGGAAGCAGGCTGCACTCCTCCACCAATTTTTTCTGGGAGTACCCTTGGGGTACTATGAAGTGGTTCATAAATAAATACTGGACAGAATTAAACTCGTGCTTTGTGCTCGCCTTGCTTTGACCTATAGCCAATTGCAGAAACATGAGAGGACTGGGACAAGTTTTTTTAAATTAGATTGAAAATCTAAACATTTCAACTGAAATGTTACTGAATGAAAAGCTACCCAGCAAGCCAAGTTTAAGAGTTTCAGTGGAAAATTGTTCAAATGGGAGCCTCGCAAAACTTGCAAAATTCCATACAAACCCTTACAATTTTGTGGCTTGTCTACCCAATCCACACAAACTCTCTATTTTAGGTCATATTTGAAGAGCTACCATTTTGCCATTTTCCACGGTGACCTCAAAATACTTCTATTCTTGGTAAAGACTTTCAACTTTACATGTAGTTGATCTTTCATTTGCATCTATTAGTGTTCTGAAAGCAAATGAAAAACAACGGTAATACCAAACTCTTTCCCAGTCCTGTCAAGTTTCTGCAATTGCCTATGTTCACCTAAAATATGCAAATAATTGCCCCTTATCTGACTATGAGGTCAAGACTTCTTTGAGGTGATAGTTTGAGGCTGTGTCAAAGTATCATCACCTGATGGGAATCTTAGGGCGCGTTCGTTTGGGATCAATCCGGAATAAGAACAATTGGAATAATGCGAGTAAGCGTTTGTTTGGGAGCTATTCTCATTCCGGAATACCTGGATTTCCATTCCGGCTATTCTGCTCCCAGGAGCAGATTAGCCGGAATATAATCTGGAATATATTCTTATTCCGGAATATCCCAAACAAACGCGCCCTTAAGCTCACAATGCATCTAATATTGTTAAATAGATTTGTAATTACATTTTCTTCAAACCATGATTTACATGTACCTTACCCTGGGTGCCAGAGGGTTTTTTTTTTGTAGTGAAGCTGCGATTGTGAGGGGTAAAGCCGTGATGGAGATCCTGGCTTCGCTGCTCACAATCGCAGCCTCGCTACAAAAAAAAACCCTCTGGCACCCAGGCAACCTCGTTCCCAGGGCCTTTTCCCTGGCTTGGGGGCGGAGCGGGAAAAGGGGCCTTTTCCCGCCCCGCCCCCAAGCCAGGGAAAAGGCCCTGGGAACGAGGTTGGCACCCAGGGTAAGGTACATGCTAAATCATGGTTTGAAGAAAATTTATTTATAATTCTATTCAACAATATTATTGGATTGTGAGCTTAAGATTCCCATCAGGTGATAATACATTGATACAGCCTTAAACTGTCTCCTCGAAGAAGTCTTGACCAATGTAGCTTAGTAGCAACAGGAGCTTTGTTCATTATTTGATCAATGTTTACATGACATCCACTTTCCATCTCATCAAGAAAGAATGAAAATAAAATGGGTGGAGAGATCTCTGCTTAATAAATAAAAGATGTGTAAATGTGTGCATGTGCCATATAATTGAGACATTAATTTTGTTTATCAGACTCATTATAGACCCTATACAGAAATGGCTAGCTTTAAATTATTCTTTTGTTCATGTTTAAAATACCCTCATGAACCTTGTTCTGGATAACAAATTCTTTACAATAATTTTTTGTCTCAAAAACAAGGTTACTGAGGCTATTATGAGAATGAAAGCAAGGCAGCCATTTCCAGGGCTCGAAATTGCGACCAATATGGTCGCCAATGCGACTAACTTTTTCTCCTTGGCGACTAAAATTTTTGTTTAGTCGCCAGTTTGGCGACCTTTTGCATGATTTAGAAGTACAATAAAGCATTAAAGTTAAAATAAACATCGTCCTGCTTTGCGTTCGTCGTAAAAGAATGGGCCAAATCGCATAAAAAAGCCACGTTCCCTCTAAACTTTACGGACTCCTGTTCGCAATATTTTCTGCGACGCCATTAGAGTTTCTCTCCCTGGAACCACACAGGAGCAGCAGGAGCCACAGAATTTTGCAAAAAGACCGCTGAACGATAGCAATTTTGAGAAGAAAAGGTAAGCTTTAGAATCAAAGGTAATCAAGTGTTTAGATGAAGCTTGGCGAAAATTACAATTTATAGCGTTGTTTTGTTGATTGCGTGACGTGCGCTCATGGCTCAGAAGTGGTTGCCTAGCACGTGATCGAAATCTGCCCCGATCAAATTTCTTTCCAGGATAAAAATAGCCGCGTTGGGAACGAAAACGCTGTGTTTATTTCATAAGTTTAGCAAGTTTCTGCGAGCATTTTTTAGTTTCTCTGTACAAAGCTTAACTCAACAACGATATATTTATTAAAACTGTAGAAATTGTACGCGAAAACTGAGAAGTCATTTATTTCTACCGCGAAAACGAAGCCAGCATTTTTTATGCTAAAATACAGGTAAATCTCTGTTTTCGGCGAAACATGCAAGTTGGGCGCCGCCGCGCGAAATGAAAAGTGTTACATTATTAAAAAGAAATGGATAAGTCGAAAAAATACTTATTGTATGTATGTGTCCCAAGCCATACCAGACAATATCAAACACTTTCAACAAGCGGAACCCGAACATTATTTTGATTATACAAACTGGCGACTTAAAATTTGCATCTGGCGACTATATTTCTTCAGTTAGTCGCCAAAAGGCGACCTAACGATTTTTTTAATTTCGAGCCCTGCAAAGGGTATATCCGATGTAAATTGTAACAAATCCTGGCCGACAATTTGCCATTGTTTATATGTACAGTATGTAGGACCATAACAAAGCAAGAGATGAGCGGATTATTAATTAAATAAAAATGGAAGAGAAAAAACAGCAACAAAACATAGATATTACCCAAACTCAGTCATGTTAGTAGTCTTAGTGTACCCTAGTTAGTACCTGCAAATAGATAGTGATACAATTATTGCCTGTAGAACTATAAGCCTACCAGGTTTCAAATTGAATATTGGGTTGAGTGTACGACATCATCAGTCACATCATTTGCATATTTTACACATTTTTCAAATGTGAATACATTACATTTATCTCTTGAACTGATGTACATGTAGACATTTGCAAAAGGTGAACAGCATTTTCAATCTTTTGTGGAATTCAATGTGACACATCTAAAAATTCTGACTCGAGGGGTAAAAATTAATCTTATAATAGAAGCATGTTAAAGCATTGAGTTGAATTTATACTGTCAGCAAAATTTTAGAGTATTTTAGAGGGGAATTTAGTGTGTTTATTGAATTCACAGAGGTTTTTTTTGTCATAATGATTGTCTTTGTCATTATCTTCTATATTTTGGGGTTAGAGTGGTTGTTGGCAAAAGCAAAACTGGGAATATCCTCACTGACCTGTGCTAAGATGTTTTTAGGTTTTAATACAAGACCCCACCAGTTCTGCTGAATACTCCATATAGTGTTCAGTTCAATGTCTCTGACAATGAAGGTCAATTTAAGCAGTTTAACTGTCTTTACAACATAGGGATGTTATTAGTATTAAGTTATATTTTAATATCCTGATACCAGAATCGTAGTAATTTACAGCTCAATTTCTACCTCTGCTTTAATTTGTTTAAACCAGTTTTTTTTTAGACCACTTTAATTTCATCAAAGGGGAAAGGAATCTGAGAGCAATAATAAATTAGACCAACACATAAAAGGAAATTTGCAATGATTGTTTTCATGGCCTAGTGGAGATGAAGTGGACCAAAAAATCAGAAATCTGAATTCTGAATCTAGGTCTGTCTGTACTGACAAAATTAAAAAAGGATTGTATTGTATTATGGGAGTATTATGGTAAATTATGTTGGGGGATGATATGGAATCCTGGAACCTGTGCTGTTGTAGGGTAGGAATAGGGACTGAGGGGGTGGGTGGTGTGCTTGCAATTCTTTTTAAAGTGGAAACAAACTGGCTTCAAAAATTTACAGCAGAGGTAAAAATTATACATCATATCTTGTTTATTGTTGTTGGTATGTTACAGAAATACCCACAAGAGAAATACTAACAAGGGAAGCACTTAATTTCTCTTAATCCGTTTTCTTCTGAATTTCTCTTGATAAACTACAAGTATTTTTTCTATTAAGATAACATTTTTACACTGGACTTTTCCTCTGAAACCCTATTTAATTTATGACCAGACCAAAAATCTAATACCCTATTTACAACTGTTTAAGGGGGGAGAACCTTAACTACAAATCTGTTGCTAAGGAAATCTCACAACCTCCGTTTTTTTGGCTCCTGAAGTCCAGTGGGCATCAAAGTTTACCGTGTGTGTTCGATTCATGTTTGCTTTAAATGTTTCGAACCACGCCCATATTTGGTATGTCACGTGACCACAATAGAAAATGTCTAAAAACTCGGACTGAGTGGATCGTTTTCGAAATATAACAATAGGATTTGTTAAAACACGGCATTATCTACAACTTGTAGTATGCGTTTGAGGAAATGTACAATATTTCGAAAATTATAGAACTTTAAGAGGCTATAAAAGCACTTAAACATCTATAATTCTTGAAATATTGTACATTTCTTCAAACGCATACTACAAGTTGTAGATAATGCCGTGTTTTAACAAGTCTTATTGTTAAATTTTGAAAACGATCCACTCAGTCCGAGTTTTTAGACATTTTCTATTTTGGTCACGTGACATACCAAATATGGGCGTGGTTCGAAACATTTAAAGGAAACGTGAATCGAACAAACATGGTAAACTTTGATGCCCACTGGACTTCAGGAGCCAAAAAAAAATGAGGTTTTGAGATTTCCTTAGCGACAGATTTGTAGTTAAGGTTCACTCCCCTTAATGGCTGACACAGCTACCCTAAACTTTAAGGCTTTTTAATTATGGCCTTATCAAAAAATGATGAAAAAGTAGATTCTTCTCATAATATATCAAACACGAGAGACAGTGTTTCATCTGGATATCCAAACACCGAGAAGAGAGTTGAAAATACGACGCGCAGCGCAGTATTTTTGACGAAATTCGAGGTGTTTGGATAACCGATGAAACACTGTTTCGAGTATTTGATATATCTTCTCAATCGAAACAAAAACTAAAGAGTAAACGGAGAAGTAAAATCGTCAAAATCTAAGCTAATTAAGACGGGGTATCCAAACCACCGTCACGGTTGTGATTTTCTTTGTTTTAACTTGATGAATTATTAATGAGTTTGAGAAAGTAACATACATACCCCAGTTCAAGAGTAGAGAACAAAGCCCATACCCTATTTAAGACCAAAATGGCCAAATCGATACCCTATTTATGACTAAAATGGCTGAACACCAAACCCTTTGGGCCACACATACCTATGTAGCTCATATAAGGGAGTGCCCCTTTTCCAGGGTCACAGTGGGTGGGTAAGAATATCACCATACCATTGGGAGCTAACCCTACACACAAGTGCCCAAAGAGGTTGATCCCCGGACCAGCATTGCTGTCAAGACAATACAGAGGAATTAACAATTAACCACTGTATGACTGAAGGAGAGTTATAACAGGCGACTGGTCGAAGAATTGGTCGTCGCCCAAAGATCTACTCATAGACTGCTTCACCCCTTTGTTGATCTTTTCGGGGAAATCTGATATCCCAAAAAAAACGCATTTACAATCAATTCCAACTCGCAACATTGACTATTTCTTACAGAGAAACAGTGTTCAACAAGAGATATGGAAGTAGGATACTAACCTGGAGTATACGATTCATCTTGTTGTTTCCACCACACGCACGTGGATACTGAGCTTCAACTGAGTGTTCACTAACAACGACTTTTAGAACTAAACGGCTTCTGTTAAATATGTTCCCGTTGTACACAGTGAAAACTGTGGCCAGCAATACTTCATCCACGTTATTTCTAACATTATAGGCTATTTCACTTAGTGTTATCACTCAATCACGAACAACAAGAACCAAAAGTCAGAACAACACCACTTTCGAAAACTTGTAAAATCCGCCATTCGATGACAGAAGGCTCTCAGTTATTTTCCTTCAAAACAATAATGAACTATTGTCTTTTGCCGAAAGTTTTGCTTTCAAAGTCGAAGAAATGTGCCTGCAACATCTTTCTACCCTCAGTTTGAAAGGAAATGAACCTGATGGTTTGCAAATGGAAGAAAATCTTGGCAAATCGAAACGCCATTTTTTCGCTTTGTGAAGCGAGCTGCGCGGCCCAGTTTAAACCGGATGTGACGTCACTTTTCGTTGGATGATCCATATACGAAAATCTCAGGAGTCTTCTGCCCCGCCCCTGCTGCCACATAAAACAATTTATTATTCATTCAAAATATTTCCCCGTTTCTGATTGGTTAAAACCGCATGCATAATTCACCATAACCAGCTGCTGTTTACCAAATTTGGAAAGAATCTTCGTCATATTGAATCAATGACGTCAAAAGTGCAGCCCGTTGAAAATTATTGAACCGATGACGTCAAAAGTGCAGCCCGCTGCAGATTATTGAACCGTTGACCGAGAAAACCTGGGGACGAGATTGTGTATTTTTGGTGAGCAGAAAAAACAAAGAGCGAAATAGCGAAACTCCTTTAAGAACGGGGAAATATTTTGAATGAATAATAAAGCAATTATTGAATTCGGCTTTCGTAGGATATGAAGAATTCTGCAGATCTCGGAGGGTGTTATCCACCTCGGCCTTCGGCCTCTGTGGATAACACCCTCCTTGATCTGCAGAATTCTTCATATCCTACTCAGCCTCATTCAATAATTGCTAAATGTGATATAGTAATATCGTAATAAGTTATAGTGTGAAGGTTATTACTGTATTACTTTGATTAAAAGAAAAAACGCACTTATTCAACGGTTGCTGCAAGTTATTTTCTGCGATCCTAGTATTGCATGTCAGGGCTTGTAACAGCAGAATTTTTTTCTCTTAATAAAAAGATGTAAAAACCAACCAAGGAATTCTGCCAAAGGATCCGCAAAGTAGACATTCGGAATATTTTCTTCAAACAATAAACGATATAGTAATATATCAGCAGCGTATATATTCTCGTATGGCTGAAGATCCCCAAAGAGGGAGCTGCAAAATTAAGTATTTAATGTGCTTATTCAAACGTAGCTGTAAGTAATTTCTGTGATCCGGATCGATATTCCATATCAACCTTGCTTTTAACATCAGTATTATTAATTAAAAAATGAAACCAACCAAGTAAACTGATCCATACTTTGAAAACGACTTCTTCCAGCTGCTGATAAAGGATCAAGATATATTTCAGATATTTTCTTCGACGGTGTGGGAAGCCAGCCAGTCACGCCCTGCGCTGTAGTGTTAGCGGGTTGATGTGCTAGCTGGGGTCACGACGGGACTTTGAGAGGTCAAACGGACCAATTTCGTAATCCAACTCTGAAGCTGTAGTTGTTTGACAAGAATGGAAATCGAGAAACAGGGTCTCAATATAGGGTGGTGCTTTTATGGCTAACGGTTAACAAACTGCTACGATTATAAACAGAAATCTTAGAAAATAATTACTATTGTTTTTAAAAGGTTGAAAATTAATTTTCATTGTTTAAAAGAGCTAAAAATTCATTTTGATCACTGCAAAACATATCTAAGGTCTTAAGACCATTTCAAGATGGAAAAAATTTAAGACTTGTAGACCAGTAAAACAAGATACAAAAATATGTTTGACACGAGTTGTTGAGAAATTGAAGTCGGGCAACTTATCTCACTGGAAACTCTTCAGACGGCATTGAATGCTCACGAAAAGGGTTTACAATGCCAGAAACCATAAGAGATTGAAAGTCTGCACACGAGCCAAGTGGCTCATCAGGCCGGAGCTTATCCCAGTTTCTGTAGCATGAAGTGACTAGGAGTATTTCTACTCCCCCCTGGATGGGATGCTATTCCATCGAACGTTACCCCAATGTTTTGGTTTTGCGTGAGCCAATCAGAGCACAGGAAATCGTATATTCTGGTAATGGCCCGGACTGTTTCTTGGGACAACGGCCCACATACAAGGTCCACAAGGTGCTGTTTCTTCGGTTGTCTTAGAAGATGAAAAGAGAATCTTGCAATCTTTAAAGGAAATCAAGAATCTCCTAAGTCAACATACCCCACAGATTCTTGAGGTGTTAACCAAGTCCCAAGTCCAGCAAATGAGAGCATGGGCGTAGCCAGGATTTTTCCGGAGGGAGGGTCACACTGAGTCATACAGAGGGTACTCACCAGATTGTCACCTGAACATTGTAGGTTGTTTGCTTACAAAAAGGCTTACAAAGGGGGGTCACGGGCACCCCAGGACCCCCCCCCCCTCCTGGCTACGCCCTTGAATGAGAGACCGGTGAACAAACTGATGGGTAAAGTGTTCCACAGAGACTAAAATGGTCAGGAGCATGAGTACAAGATACAATCCAAGTACTCTGTCGATTAATCTATATTTAACAGAGCTGCCTGCGAGTCAGCCATTTGATTTCGGTAAGATAACCAAGAAGAAACAGCTGTTACCCCAAGGGATGGGGAAGGAGAGGAAAGGTCAAGCGATCTCGTCCAGTCGTCTTGAGACATTGTAGATCTAGTCTCAGATGGTCGACCATCCAGAAAAATATAATTGTACTCATTAAAACAAGACGTATCTGCTGCCACAAAAAAGCAAGGGAAATATGCCTTGATGTATTTCAGTAATCCATTAACTTTTATAACAGAAGAGGAAGAAAGGGAGATAAATGTTAAGGACATATGTGGTTCTTTGGCAGAAAGCGTCGTAAATGACAAAGTCACTGAAATGACTAAGAATATATTTTTACATTATCAGTGTACTATCATGAATCCCCTCAGCAGGTATAATATTGGTCTAGAAATAATAATGGTATCGTGATACAGCATATTTTGTTGTATTTTATTCTACTTGTTTTCTTTTCTTTCTACAACTTATTTTCTCGAAGAAATTAGCTGTACAGCTACTCTATAAATTTCGAGGATAAATAAAGTATGTGTATGTGTGTATGTATCACGTAAAGTCGGTCACCATCGAAGAGGCAAGGTTAGGAGAAGTTCAAGAATACTGGAAAAATTAATTGCCACATTGAAAAGATCAAGACGAGGAAGGAAGAGGACGCGGCTTGTCAGTTTAACTGAGTTGCTTAAGGTTACACATAGTACATGGTTACTTATGGTTTGAATGCTGTTTCTTCTGCGTCGTCTTGTTTTTTGAGAGCGTGGGGGTATTGAGGGTAGGGGGTATGCGGTGAGCCGATATGTTATAGGGAACAAATGAGGAAAAGCTGCGGGAACATGGGAACATAGGGCAAAAATGGAAGGGAACAAGGGAGCAAGGAACCCCTGGGAGACCCTTCACTGTAGTCGTCGAGATCGAGTATCGTTACGCGCCAATCCTTGGGCGCTTTCCATTCGACCAAAAATTCCGAGATTTCCGGTCCGAAACTGAATGGAACGGTAAAAATTCCGGGAAAAGTTTTCGAAACTTTAGGAATACGTTTTGAGTGCACCCTCTTTTCCGGAAAATCGGAATAACCGGAAAATTCCGTTCCATTCGACCATTCCTGCTCGGGCCAAGCTTGGGCCTAGTTTCTCCGAGCCTGGAAATCGAATTCAACATGGGTGATGCAAAAGCTACTAAACATAATATTAGTGCTCTATCTGACAAACAACTGAAATATCTTAGTTCAACATTATTGCAGTGGATATGCCTCGACACGCTTTAGTGAGTACTGCGAAAATACCTGTGGGCTATATGTGAAATATGAACATAACTGCTGTGAACAGCTCGCTCGTTATGAAATCGACTCTTGAACTCGTCAGGAAAATAAAAAGGTATCGTACCCTAAATTTAGTCGCGGACTCCTTTTAAATTCTTATCATAAAAGTTGTATTGTCACCCTCACCTAATACATGGTTTATTTCAACTTCAGCGTCGTCGATCGAGCAACTAGAAAGCAAGTAAACAAAGGTAAAAGAATCCTCCGTTTGATTTCGTATTTTCGCGCGAAACTTGGAACTTGATGACCATATTGATTGACCTGGAACGGGTTAGTCCAAGGAACCGGAAAATACTGTTCCATTCGTCGCATGGAATACCCGGAATTTCAAACCGGAAAATTTGGTCGAATGGAAAGCGCCCCTTGAGTAATTTCGTTCCCAGATCTCCAACGGTAAGGGTAAACCGAGGGGGAACGAGGAAAACATGTGTGGGCTTCGATCCCCCGGCAGATCCATCCGTTTACTAAACTCAGATGGATTTCGAACGAGAGCCTCATCTTTTGAACTGCCTTGGGGATCACAACTACTGGATCACATGTGGTGGGTTGATTCGCCTAGAACTATAGAAGTACATTGGTGGTGTTATACCTGGTTATACGGATCGAACCGTAGAGTTTCTGGGCACCTTTCAGTTGCCTTAGACACTGATCTATATCCGTTGGATATCATCTATTTGAATAGCTGCTGCCCCTCATTAATTACTACGAAAGACCGGTTTGAAGTGGTACAGGAAGGTGCGGGGTTGAGGGTTAAATTGTTGAAAAAGTACGGAGATTATTGTGGTGTAAAAACTTGGCATTGCCCTGGCAGCACACTAGAAACACAGGAAATAATTGTGAAGATACATTAATTAGAAGGCATTGTCTTATTTTGAGTACCTACCGATCATTCAAATTGCTACGTACTAGAATTGACATGTATGTTAGTGGCGGATCCAACTTTGAGTAAGGAGGGGGCCCAATTCTATTTTACTTGCCAGGCCGGCTTTTCTTCTTTCAGTCTTTTTTTTTCACCCAAAATAATAGGGGGAAAGGCGGGTCCCCCAGGGCGCTCCCCTATATCCGCCACTGTATGTGCTACCACTGGTTGTTGTAACAACATTTGGTATTTCAAAATTTCTCAAAGGAGCCTGCCTTGGCAATACTTGCCCTGTCACCAAACACTCTCCTGCCCCTCCCTTCAGGCCTGCCACCCTAATCCCAGAGTTGGATTAGTGATGTAAATCTCCCTCATATTTTTTACGATAACAGCACAGTAATAATTTATGCGATGCGGCAATGAGCGAGAGCAGACAATTTGACAGTTTGTTATCATAAAAAAACAAATTAAATTGCATAGGATATGACTCCAACACAGTGCATCTGCTCAATCCTGAACAGTGATTTGACAGGCTGTGATGGCAATTTTGCCCAACTGTTTTGACCATCTAGAAGAGGGTTTTTCGTACAAAGGAGTTCAGTTGTAATAGTTTTGTCCACAGGTGTAAACAGTTGCCCATCTGTTGAACATTTTAACGAAACCTCTGCCTGAGTCTGTATTATATATGTAATCTATCAGAAACAAATATATTGAAGCATGATACCTGAACATTTGCTTTGTTTGCTACAGATTGTAATATAAGTGTAGACTTAAATCAGTCCTCGTTTGAAGTTCTTTACAAGATCGCGTAAGAAGTAAGGGAGGGGGGGGGGGTAAATACCTAAAGAAACTTTGGTGCTGCATCAGTGGGGAGTATTACAAGATAGTTTGTTTTTGTCAATTGGCCACTGTAAAGAGATTTGAAAGCTGAGAGCAATCAATTCAGTCCGATGACGGGCTAAATTGCTCAAAACGTTCGCTTTCAATCTTTGAGGTGGCCAATTCATGTAAGAAGTTGTCTTGCATTTTTTTTGACAGGAAGAGTAGTCACTGTACAGAAAATAAAACAAATTAAATTATTTGGCAAATTGTTTAATGGCATTAGTCTTGAATTTTATTGTAAACAGAGCTCAGAAAACCTGGGTCCAAAAATGTGGTCTGATGAGAGTTTGTTAGTCAATGATCAAATTGATCATCCATACAAAGAAAAAAAAACTTATCAATGACTAATTTATTTGCATTATGTTTATGTCTTAGAACCTGCAAGAGCTAATGCCTCAATATCAGAGTCAATGCAACCTTTTGATAATGTGATCCTGGATTTTATGACAGAGCAAGATATACCTGGAGCAAGTGTTGCCTTGAGCAGACATGGAAATCTGCTGTATTGTCAAGGTAAGTGAAAGAGTGTGTATAACTCAAATGTGTCAACTCAGTTACCATTGAGATATTAAATTTAAGTACTTATAAATGATTGTAAGGCATAAAACCTTTAATTACCGGTAGGTTAATTTTATGACACAATTGGGCCTTAATCCTGTTCATTTAGATAGCTTTGTTTCTTATTGTCAACTGCCTTACTGATACTCCATATTAATGAGTGGTGAGTTTCCTTCGTTGAAAAGATGAAATTAGATGTCAGCTTTTGTTACCTGTCCCTCATGGATGCCTTTTACATCAGTTTCTTTTCCCATCCTGTGGAGTGTTTAACTTGATGAGCCATATTGATAATGAAGGCTACAGGAATGAAAACCTCTTTCAAAAAAACCTCCATAAATTCATTTGTGAAGTCCTGAGGTCATGACTGCACATGCAGTTGTACTTTTTAGCTCCAAGTTAATATAAAACTTGTTTAAGAACTTACGTATTTGAACAAGACTGATGCTTGGACATCCAGCATAAACATGGACTGATGCTTGGACATCCAGCATAAACAAGAAAGGTCTGACTACTGATTCAAGAGTTTTTGATGTCTACATGTATTTAAATTGTCATCTCCTTCACCTAGCAGCACACAATTTTTGCTTATTGACCTCCCCCCCCCTGCTCCAAACTTCTTGGAGCTTCTAGTTGAGCTTTGCACTTTCCTTTAAAAGGAATGCAAACATTGCACTAAAATTCCTTTTTACAGGGCTATTTGTCTTGCCCTAATCTTTGTGTAGTCATTTCTCCCACTTGGGCTACAATTTTCAGTCATTGCTCAACAGAGACTGTTCACAGTCTAGCCATTAGATAATTCACATGAAACCCTTTGGGCCTCTTTCATTAATAACACAGGTTATGGCAGTGCTGGTATAGGAAGGAAAGTACAACCAGATTTGTTGTTCAGGATTGCCAGCATCAGCAAGACAATTACTGCTGTTGGTATCATGAGACTGGTTGAAGAAAGAAAACTTTCTCTAGAGGAAAGAGTATTTGGACCACAAGGTAAGCCTATGTAATTATGTGTGAAACTTTTTGGTCATCTTTTTGGGTACTTTGGTAATAAAAAATTGTCTGCTTCCAAGTTTATGAGTGTCAAAAGAAAACAAATGAAAATTACAAGGAACTGTAAGCACTGGGTCTAATTCACAAAGATAGCCTATGGTATTCTGCACAGAAAATAAGAAATTTAGTGAATCTAGAAGATGTGGGTGACTGTTAAAAGTTGGTCTTAAATATTAAAGAAAGAATAAAACAGATGGGGAAGGAGAAGCTTAATGAGAAGCTTTAAGAAGTTTGATATATACACTAGCATAAAATTCTATGCTTCTTTGTTCAAGGAATTCTGACTCAGTACAGCCCAACAGAGAATGGAGACAGACGGATTGTAGACATCACAGTAAAACATCTACTGCATCACTCTGCTGGCTGGGATAGAGACAGGGCTGGGGATCCTGTCTTCTGGAAGGTTGGCAAGTACATGGATGTTGCTGAGCCTGTGACCCCTGGAATTTTGATAAAGTATATGATGGGAAGGAAGCTTCAGTTTGCTCCAGGTGAGTGAGAATCCTGGAGAGAGATGCTCGCTATGCTAGCATGCTCATTTGATTGGCTGTAATTTGGTATAAAGTGTTTTTGTGACAATGTTTAACACTGGGCACTTTCCATTCCACCAAAAAATCCTGGATTTTTCGAACGGAGGCAAATGGTTCAGAAACTTCCTTGGAAAGTTTCAAGAAAACCCGAAAATTGTTGAATTTCTGAAATGCCAATCATTTAACAGAAAATTCCAGAAATTCTGGATGTGGGCCCTCTCAGATCCGCCACTGATTACGTTAAATTCAAGTTCTTTTTTATTGCTTTCAAAGGCAAAAGACACGCCTATTCCAATCTTGGTTATACAGTTTTGGGACAAGTGATCGAAAGAAAGACAGGACAAGCCTATGAAGAATTCATGACTGGTCTGTTGGAGAGTGTTGTTATAAATCAAATGAAAATCAGCCGAACTCAGAAGAAAGATCTAGGTGATGAAGAGGTAAGAAGTGATGTGCCCCTCGGGAATTCCCCTATGAAAGGGTGGGTATGCTCATCTGAAATATTGAATTAAACCCCTAAAGGAGACTGATCTGGGCGTGGCTCAAGCTTTTCATGACCCCTAAACGAGACCAATCTGGGCGTGGCTCAGGATTTTTGGCCCCTAAAAGAGACAATATTTAAAACATACTAAATATACATTCTTATATTTCTTCGCGTAAAACCCTATACGAGACCTTTATCGCTTCATATCGGCTACATATGACGGCATTTCCCCAGAACACCCTAAGTGAGACCAAAATCCGAAATTTACACCCCTTAATGCGAGATGACGAATATCCCTTATATGCCAGTCTTTCCAGGGCTATCCCTTTCTTGGCCTGATTGGAATCCCGTCTCCTACAATACTATTATAGTGATGTGAAATTCCTAGGGATATAGCCTCCTAGCCAATAGTGGCCTCTTTTAGCCTCATTGGTATTTAACTCCAATCCACCCCGTTTTGTTACATTTGAAGATAGCTCTCTCTCTCTCTCTCTCTCGCTAAACATTTCCTCGCTTTCTTTAAATTCACCTGCCTAGCAAGCTACCAAAAGCGTTGCGAAACCTCATTCTAAACGCGTTTTGCCCCTCCCCACCGCTGTGGAACACTTCCATCCAACAGTTTGCATTTTGCCATTTTCTATTTTCCAACGTTGAAAGGAGGAATGAGGGCGCTTACACTTATTTTTTAGGTATTATGGTTATGATCTTATGCTTTTGCGCATATTCTAAACACAATTTGTCCATGTGAAGTATACATGAAATAATTTGTCCATGGTTGTAAATACTTGCTTTGGAATTGTCTGAAACGTTAACTGGTAGATTTTTAGATGTAACACTGTCCATTTGTGGACATCTGTTTTTAGGTGGAATATTTCCACAATCGCCACCCAAGGATAGTGAAGTCAATATTTCCCGACGGGGGTAGAGTGCCTCCACAGTATGGGAGGTGGACCATGAAAGAGGCTGATGCGCATGGCGGGTGGACCGCCTCCGCTGCTGATTTACTGAAGTTCCTTCTCTCTTTGGAGTATGGTGTGAGTGGTAGCAGAATTATCTCGCCTGAAACTTTTGGAACAATGCTTGAAAAACCGTCCTTTGAAAAAGACGTAGAAGAATGGTACGGGTTTGGTCTTGACATCCGGGACAATGGTAGCACTTGGGGTCACAGCGGGCAAATGGAGGGTACCTCGGGTGTTTTAACGCGCCATTGTGGGGGATATGCTTGGGCACTTTTGTTCAATTCCTGGGCTAAAGACTTGGATTTAGACGGCTTGGTTAAGTATGCGTTGAGTTGCACTGCCACTGTTACAATTCAGCATATTTCTTGTGTACACCCCCGGGCCATTAGGACAGAAGACAATCGTCAAGTCATTAAATTGATGATACCAGTCTGTGATTTCTGGTCATTGTATGAAGATTTAAAACGAGAAGGATTTGATTTAACATGGCTTAACGCCTATAAAATGGCAGATGTTGTATACTTTAACACGATTTTCTTTCAAGGCTGCGGCTTAAAGTCGGCAACCACTGTTTACATTGGATTAACAGCCGACTCGTGTCGTGGTCAAGTTAACAGTCTTGTTGGTCTTCGGCCTTTCCATGTCGAGAGCTACGTCGAAAAAAACGAGCTTCTGTATGCTGTGCTCTTAACTCCTACAAATGGAGTGTCATGGGCGTTAAATTATGATCTCACTGTCGCTCAACATAGGAAAAATATGCCCGTAATGTTTAAAAGTGATTATAACTTGACAGTACAATGCCTGACTGAGTTTAAGGGTCGGTTACACGTGACAACTCTATACGAAAAAGTCCCGAATAGCGAATGTATCGCCGAGTTTGACCTTAAACCGGATTATTACCAGTTTGAATTTCACAGGCAAGCCAAGCAGGGTGTGACGTTATCTTACGCCAGGGCCTATCACGTGAAAGGCAAACCTCGTTTTAGTGTAGTATGGACCAATCAGATTGCGCGTTTAAGCGGAACCAGGCATAACGTTTCCAAATATGGCTTTTTGTTCGAGCTTGAAGAAGCAGCGAAGAAGAATTTCTATGCGCAGTGCATCAGTTGTTATGAAAGTGAAGATGTCCTTAATTTTATTGCATCGTGGAATAAAGCAATGGTTAAATAAAACTGAAACCCTGGAACCCGTTTATTTCCAATAAAGTTCCTTTTAAAGTAGCGCCATGTGTAGATTTCTCCTTTCAAAACTAGAAACCTTTCAGTAACTTGAAACTAAGAACCTTGGCCTGTGATCAAGCTCTACAACGTTTGCGTGCGGGAAAACTGTTCTCTGTTCGTTAACCACACAGTAGCAATAACAGAACTCTAAGAAGTAGCAAGCTTCGTATTCTGGCCGCGCGCAATTTGGAGCCAGAGCAAAAAAGTCGATAGAGCAGGGGATAGTGGGGCGAAATTAAGCTTTAGGGCCCGGAGGGGGGAGGGTACGGGGTAGGGGTTTTCACAACAAGAATTAAGTCTGGTTTCAGTAGCACGTAGCATGAAGTAATAAGGAGTAGAGCTGAGGAGTACATTCTCTCAAAACATACACATTTTCCTGGGATCAAAAACAATATTTAACTGATTTATTTTTTAAATAGTATAGGTACATAAACACATTACGAACCCGGAAACAACCCTGTCCGTATTTCTTGAGTGTGAATAATTGGAACGAATCAGTTTACCAGTTCGCTTCTCCATGGTTGTTCACTGGCGGGGAGGAGGGGGGGGGGGGGGGATAAAATACGTGTCCAGCTTCTAAGTTTTAAAACAGAACAAATGTAGTTTTGCACTGGAAAGTGATCTATCCGGTGGACTAATTCTGCGTTCTTCCACCATGATTGCGTTTTAATACTTGTTGTTATTGCCAGCAGGCTTTGGGTGTCATACATTTCCCTATGACGTGTGGTTATCTCCAAATCTTTTTTTCTGGTATCTCTTAGGAATTTCATATCTCGCCGCCTATCTTCTAGTTTTAGTGACTTTTTAAAGCTCTTGTTATAGTGACAGGGTGACAGGGTCTGACCACTTGCTACTGAGTTTCATCTCTTCATATCTTCCTTGGTTCAGGTGTTCTACCTCTCTTTTAGGGTTTAGTGTCGTTAAAACATCTCTGTGGAGTTCTGCTTCTGGCTACCTGATCCCTCTCGGTATCTTTCTATCTTCCTGGCTGCCTTCCCGAAATTTTACGTATTATTTCCAAGAGATTTCACCCCTTCCTTTAGTTTCTCCCTGAAATTATGCATCACTCGCTCTCTCCCTGTGGTTTAACTTCTCACTATGTTCCCGAAATCATATCTTCTGCGGCTTTCTAATTGGCATTTACCTCTCGCTCAGTCTTCCTGAATTTTTTAAACCTCTTAAACCTCTTTCTCCCAAATATCTCCTGGTAGCATAGGCAGCTCAAGCTCTCTCTATGAACCACATGCAAACAGGCAACCCAACATGAGGGTGTATCAGTGGGATTTTCTAGAAGATAATTCTCAATAAAAATGGCTTACCTCAAATCGGTAAAACAACCACATCAGAAGCAAACAACAGAGGTATGGAATAAGGTGAGCCATTTTTACTGAGAATTTTTACTTTTGATCACCTCCTTGGATATCTTGTAGAAAATCCCATATAAACCCTTGCAATTTGATGCCATATTGTGTTGCTTGTGTGGTTCATAGAGAGAGCTTTGGCTGCCTTTGCTGGTGGCAAAACTCTGAAATTCGCTTCCCCAGCATACACACGGCAACTCGAACCTCTTGCCATTTTTTAACAAAATTAATGTTAATGTATTGGCAATTAGTAATCAGCTCTTTGTCTTTTATTGTCTAGTTGACGACGAGGCAGCGTGTTTAATTAAAGTTTACCTTTCTGTCTGTCTGTCTGTCTGTCTGTCTGTCTGTCTGTCTGTTTGCTTGTCTGTCTGCCTGCCTGCCCATCAGCTTACCTACCTAGTTTAGCTATCGGGCTCATCTTTCCTGAATACAAGCTCGACAGGTGGTACAGGCGTGGCGGGTCCCCTGATATACCTATGCCTCTTTCGAGACAATTCCTGGTACATCCATGATTTGTCAGAAAACAGGTTCATATTAGGACAAGTATGAATATTGATTACGTCTTCTTTTCTCTCGCGTGGCCTCTCAAGAGTGACATTCGCATTTGCCCCCGCCTTAAAATGGCCTGCTTTTGAGGTCATTTCGTCTAGAGTTTGTTTCTTCACGCGTAACGTAGAGGGCGGTAATGCAGGAAGTGGTTTCTTTACAAACGACTGAACCTTCGTGTTCAGTTGGTAAGTTTTCGATCTGGAGCGATTTTGAAGTTGCTGTACGGTCGATATCTTTCGGGTGGCTACGTCGCCAGGTTCGGATCGCGCTCGTGACCCTTCGACACTAACAATGCTGATTAATGATTCGAAGCTGCCGACTTCGCTGTTCGGCGGGGTTAGAATGTCTGATCCGTTCGTCTTCCGCTTAACTGGGTTGTTTTCAGAATATGCTAATGTAATAAACTCGCTGCTTGTTTTTTCCGCGTTTGATGACTTGTCAGATTTATCCCTTGCTGTCCCGACATCAGAATCTCGATTTTGTTCAGAACGAACATCAATCAATGCTGAAATCCTTTGATCTGCATTTATCGTACTTAGCGAGGCTGCTGCGAGTCCCGTCTCGTGATATTGTGCGAAACGCTTCAATGATTTCTCCGTTAAAACAGGAAATCTGCTTTCTCCAGTTAATCCTGTGCTTTGTTGTATCCCACTAACTTTTCTTCCATCCTTTCCCTTTAAATTTTTCTCTAATATTTGGCGTTTTAAACGTTCCAGTTTCTCTCTCTGCTCTGCAGAAATCCGCGTGGAGTCTTCCACCTCACTGTCTGAAAAACTTCTGCTCCTGGTTAGCTCCTGATCAGAAATTCTCTTCCAAGATAAATTCCCTTGCCCTGGATCAGGAAGACTTATTCTGTGCGTAGAATCGTTTTGGAAGCGCACCAAACGTTCACTGCTTACAGTTGCGTTTTCTTCGCTTTTTAGCAGGTTAATCTTTGACTCTTTTCGATGCGCTCGATCGGAGGACAACAATTTCACTTCTTCATCCGCGTCTAAGTTCACGCGAGACATGGCTGGAAAAGTCATCGTCTGTACAACCCTGTCGCTTTCGTAGTCGTTAAGTGAAGTATCTCTCCTTTCGTGCCACACGTCCCCATCATCCCAACTCGTGAATGGAACAGACGTTGGTCCCAAGTTCTCCGAGTTCTGCGGACTCGTGCGTCTTCTGTTATCCGGCTTTAGTTCTAATTCACTGGCGCTTTTCCTTCGAGTGTTTATAACCTGTGGTGTTAACAAAGCTTTTGATAATGACTGCCCTGCACTTTTGCGTCGAGTTCCGACCCTAAAACCTGAAATCGAAGTCTCTTGGCCGTGTAACGGTCCTTCTATCGCGAAACTTTCGGCTTCCGCATTTCCAGTCTCTCGACGCAGTGGGCTTTTTCGTAAATCTGCTTTATGTCGAAACTCGTTATCATCGACACCTCTCACCTGATCCCTAATCTTCGAAACGTCAGTGCTCTTGACTGTGTTTTCTCTGCCATTTACTGACGAACTTGGCAAAACAAATCCATTAATCCAATTTTCAGCCATGTTATAGTACAACACTTAGTCAGGTTATCAGTACTATTATGTGCGTGTATAGTTTCATCATCGAGAAATCTTATGACTCTTGAATGCACGGAAGCGTAAAATTGATTGATAGGCTTTGTACTACCGAAATGTTATTTGCATCCGAGTTAGTTTCATAGCTTTGTAAACATCTAATATTGATCACGACAGGATCTAAATAGCGTTTTTTGCATAGTGTACATAAAGTAAATTACCTGTCATGAAATTATCGTCATTTAACAGTTGATCAAAAGGATGTCAATTATGCACAATACTGTTTTGTTGAAAGACAGTTACTGTCCTCTCAGTCTTCTGAAGTCTTGCAATAGCATAAAAAAATTCGCTTGTTATCTCGGTCGTAATTCATCCGTGTCATTTTATAAGTGTCACTCCTTGATGTTCACGATGTCTGAGAAAACTTGACGTGCTATTTCAACATGCAAATATACATAATGGCTTTTCAGTAGACAGGACATATCTACCTTATTGTATGAAATTAAAGCCTTATGAAAGTAAAACAAAATGTAAAATATGTGGCATTAATTAATAAAGAGTAATCGGTTTATTTTTATTGACACTAATTCTTGTTGAACCCCTGCAAGATGCGGGAAATCGGTCATCGAGGGTCCATTAGACTACAGTGGAACCTCGATTTAACGAAGTCGCTGGGGACCGGCCAAATTTGTTCGTTAAATGGAGGGTTCGTTATATCGAAAACCTCGATATAACGAATTTAAGGGGAAACGACCAAAATGTTCGTTATATCGAGGTCATAGTTAATGATTAATTTGTAACACAGGTGACTTCTGTGGAAATACTATAATGCCAATGTCTATAGCAAATAATAAGCCGTCGACTTAAAGGTTGCTGTCTCTTTACCATATGGATTAAAGGATTTGCTGACTGTTGTTCTGTTCAGCGTTTGTCTTCTGTCGCGTGTTGACATGGTTATTCGTTATATCGAGGTAAATTTTACGTTTGGGCTTCCGGATTATGTTCGTTATATCGAGGTTCGTTATATCGAGGTTCTATTCAATGCCATACATTTTACTGTAATTTTGGCCGGGACTTAAAGTATCGTTCGTTATATCGAGGACTTCGTTAAATAGAGGTTCGTTAAATCGAGGTTCCACTGTAGTTGGCAAACAGCGGAAAGGAGAAACGTAGCGAAAGAACTAATGATGATGAATGTTCAAGACGAATGCGCTTTCTTCTCCGTCTTTTTTTTAGATCTATTGGGTTTTTTTTTTCTATTTTCGTTTTTTGTTATTTTTTTTCGTTTTATTCACCGCTTGGTTAATTTACATTCAGAGGTTAAATTTAGCCAGAAAATCAGTGGCGAAGAAATTGCGAAAGGGCAATTTTTTTTTTTTGAAAAAAAAACCAAAAAAACAAAAAAAAAAACAGACGCCTATGCATGTCATTGGTCACTCGTAAAAAACAAGAAGTTTAAAAAAACTTAAAAACCGCGCTTTTTTAACTCTTTTGCGCTCACAAAAACATTACGTAATATTTAGCAACAACGTTTTGCGAGAAACATTACTCGGAAACAATTGGTAAGGGTTAGGGTTAATGGTTAGCTTCTTTATAGCGTTCGGGTTTTCGATATAGTACTTAAATCAAACCAACTGCTGGCAGCAAATCCTCGGTGGTCTAGTGGTTAGGCTGAAAGGCTGCCGGTCTGGAACTCCGAGTTCAAATCGACCTCGTCACAAGATTTTTTAAAAAAACTTAAAACCGCGCTCTTTTAACTCTTTTGAGCTCACAAAAACATTACGTAATTTTTTTGCAACAACGTTTTGCGAGAAAACATTACCCGGAAACAATTTAAAAGATTGGAACAATAGAGATTGCGCGATTCAAAGTTGGCCCAGTGCCTAGGTTGTAAGAGATTTTCACATTCTTTGCATAGCGTGGTTGCGTGATTTGTAATCGGAGACTTTGTTTACCCAGCTCGAAGAGAAAAGGTCTCACAATTGACCTTTCAAACGAATATATATTTCCATATGTTCAAAGCCAAGGTTTTATTTTTTTTCCCAGAAAACTCCACCATTGCTTCTGGCGAAGTAAACACGATCTTATTTATCACCGTAAGGGCATTCCAGTAAACACGATCTTATTTATCACCAACAGCGGAGTCCATGGCTGACGACAGACGTAATACCTTCTTTAGCGCATTGAATGTTCCCTTCGAAAGTGAACATGCAGGCAAAACGAATATACAGCTTAACGCTGGATAATTTCAGCCTTAGTAGCCAGCAACTGGTCCTAAGTTACATTCTTTATCCTTGCAAATGCCTTGACGTGCATCTCCGAGGGATTTTGGCCCAATTTTGACCAAATAAACCCTCCCCAAGTAACCGCGAGTTTATTTAATTCGCTAACTAGACAAAACTCTCCCGAGGGGAGGTATGAAGAAAAGAGCTGAGAAATAACCTGTAATTGGCTGATGATGACATCATCCGCGGAGGTTTGGGATTTGTAACCGACAAAACGAAAAAAAAACAAGAATTTTTTAAAAAAATTAAAACCGCGCTTTTTAACTCTTTTGCGCTCAGAAAAAACATTACGTAATATTTAGCAACAACGTTCTGCGAGAAAACATTACCCGGAAACAATAATATTTAAAAGATTGGAAACAATAGAGATTGTGTGATTCAGAGTTGGCTCAGTGCCTAGGTTGTAAGAGATTTTCACATTCTTTGCATAGCGTGGTTGCGTGATTTGTAATCGGAGACTTTGTTTACCTAACTCGAAGGAGAAAAGGTCTCACAATTGACCTTTCAAACGAATATATATTTCCATATGTTCAAGGTTTTATTTTTTTTTCCCAGAAACCTCCACCATTACTTCTGGCGAAGTAAACACGATCTTATTTATCACCGTAAGGGCATTCCAGTAAACACGATCTTATTTATCACCAACAGCGGAGTCCATGGCTGACGACAGACGTAATACCTTCTTTAGCGCATTAAATGTTCCCTTCGAAAGTGAACATGCAGGCAAAACGAAAATACAGCTTAACGCTGGACGATTTCAGCCTTAGTAGCCAGCAACTGGTCCTAAGTTACATTCTTTATCCTTGCAAATGCCTTGACGTGCATCTCCGAGAGATTTTGGCCCAATTTTGACCAAATAAACCCTCCCCAAGTAACCGCGAGTTTATTTAATTCGCTAACTAGACAAAACTCTCCCGAGGGGAGATATGAAGAAAAGAGCTGAGAAATAACCTGTAATTGGCTGATGATGACATCATCCGCGGAGGTTTGGGATTTGTAACCGACAAAACTAAAAAAAAAATAAAACCGAAGGCAGAGCAAGAAACCGCCCAGCCTCTGGCTGCGCGGTTTAAAAAACCGAAGGCAGAGCAAGAAACCGCCCAGCCTCCGGCTGCGCGGTTTAAATTAAACATTAAATTGGCGGGCGCGGGGATGATGTCTTGTGCTCAGTGATTCATTTAACAATGTAGCTTACATGACGTATCAAGTTGTTTGAAATTGCGGTCGTGGGGTCGTTTGCAGCGTTGCGGAAGGAAAACCATTGCTCTCACCCTCTGCTCTTAGCGTTTCGTTTCATCTGGAGCTATTATAACCCCAAACGCAGCCTGTCGCAACATAATTCTACGTTTCTTTCCAGGCAATGTCGATGCGTGCGTCCTTTTAGAAGAAGACGTATCTAGTCTTCTAGACCACACGATTTGATCAAAGCTATTTCGGATGCCGAGAAAATTGTTGGTCATCCAACGTCGTTCATAAATTTGCGATATCTGTTGAGTGATGAAATCTCCAACATCGCCACGCGCATGAAAAGATATCGCCAAGAGCAAGCATCCCATGTTGCAAACAGCTCGAGGCTACGAAATCAGACGAGAACCATGCTATGCAAACTCGTGGACTGTTGGTGCTAGCCACAGGCTGCCCCGGCTCTTGTTGAAAAAAAAAAATCTTTAGGCAAACGTTCAGGCCGTGAAACGTGACATAGTTACCGCCGTCTTGACCGAGTTTCATTATGCGAATTTCAGCAGCGGAGGTGCTATGCTACAACGGTTTGAATTTTCAAGGTTTTGTATGGGGGAAAACGTTAATAGCCATTTTAGCCGAAATTTTGATACTGTTTTGCAACAAAAATGCTTACAGTTGCGAGTAGGCAAGATTGAACAAATCCTGCATTATGATTGGTTACTTGAGTGAGCGAGATTGGGGCATCTTGTCTGCGATTACTGGTAAATACTGGCAGTTGCTCACCACTAATGGAGGACTAGCCTGCGAATACCGCGGCCTTGGAGCGAATGAGAGGCGGCTGTATTCGCAGGCTAATTGAGGACACTATCTCCAATTAAAAGAGCGAGAATTTTGTGAACTCTCACCCACCTACAAATTTAAATATACCCCCTCTAGCACACACACCATGGAGAGAGGTGTGGGTTGTAAGGGCCAATTTCCAATTCCCTCGGTTTCAATAGGCCTTATCACGGTTTTCGACGCCATCTTGACGGGTAGGCAAAGCGGTCAGATATTACCATTTACAAAAATCATCCGGTTGGAAATTTCAGGCATAAACATAAAAAAATTTAATGCGGAGTTGCGGGAGTGGGAATCACTATAAAATGTATCCGCAAATCAGCTAGAGAGTCTCAAAAGAGCAGAGAAATAGCATCACCTCATATCACGGCCAATATTTTCTGAACTTCCCAAACGGAATGGCGTGAACCATTTGATTTTCGAACTGGAATTTCCGGTTTTCCCGTGTAAATAGGAAGTACCCATGTATGGGAATACGATGGCAAATAACTTCTTCCAAAATAGAATTTTACACAATTTCTGAATCGCAACGTTAAACTTCTAAGTAGAAGGTTGTATTCACCAAGTTTGAAGGATGTAGCTTGGCTAAAAGACGCTCAGTTAATTTTTCCAGTTTTTCATACATTTGTCTGTAAATTTGGCTGGGTAGACAAACGTCTAGACCCGGTTCGCGGGAAAAAATTTACAGACAAGTGTATGGAAAATAAAAAAAAATTAGTTCAGTGACTTTTAGGAAAGCTGCATCCTTCAAACTTGGTGAATACAATCCTCTACCTAGTATTTTAACGTTTTGATTCAAAAATTGTAAAAAATTTAATTTTGGAAGAAGTTAGTCCAGTTCCTGAACTCTCCTTTCTTCCCGCCGCCTATAGGGGCTGAACCCGGGCGGGCGAAAGAAGAGTCCAGGATAACTTGCATGCGCATGCTCAGAACGCCGCCATTTTTTCCCCCCAAATCGGGGGAAAAACCATATTTGGAAGAACTTTCCAGATTTCGCTTGTGGCGCGATTTTCTGAATAACAATATCTGCATTCAGATTGGTTAAAAACATGTCAATTAATCTCACATCAGTGGAATTTCACCAGTGCCACGGTAAACCACAGTCGATTTGTTTTTACCACAATAAAATCAAAGATAACGAAAGAAATCTTTGCCAAGATTTGTTGACAATTGAAAACGACTCGGACTTGAAAGTGCACGCGCTGCATTATGCAAATGAGCTACTTGCACGCGTCAGACTTTCCTTTCAAAAAAACTTTTGCAAACTCGCTCAACATGCAGAAACAATACGAAAAAAATGTTTGGGAAAAGAGTAATGACGCGTACTCGTTGTCGATAAGAGTACAGACCACGATAAACCATATTTCCATTTTGCGTTTGTTTTTTACCACAATATTAAGATCACAGAAAATGTTTTTTTTCAGAGCGCGAGCTGAAAAAGGCATTGCGCGACACATTGACGCAAGCAGCGTGGTTGGGACCGGGTAATTTTTTATTGGTTCGTTCTGAGCATGCGCATGCAAGTTATCCTGGACTCTTCTTTCGCCCGCCCGGGTTCAGCCCCTATAGGCGGCGGGAAGAAAGGAGAGTTCAGGGACTGGACTAGGAAGAAGTTTGTTGGCTATCGGATTCCCATACAAAGACTGTCATTTCTGACCGCGTTGCCTATCCGATGGCGTCGAAAACCATGATAAGGCCTATATGCAAGGTTCACTCTAGTTCACTGACTTTAATTCGACTAACTCTGCAATGAGACGCTCCTATTTGTTTATACATCCATCAATCGTCCACATGTTTATCCGTCTTATTCTTCTTATTCGTCGTTACTTCGAGTGAATCGCATACACACAACTACGAACAGGTCACGTGACTTAAAAGCGGGAACTAAATGGCGGGAAAAATACATAGACAATACAGGGAACCCAGCAACAGTGGGGGTGGCACACATAATAGCCTGTAAACAGGCTCTCCGTATGGGCTATTCCGAGATTTGCTTTCGAACGGCGCGCGGGCCGTTCAAAAGCAAATCTCGGAATAACCCATACTGACAGCCTGTTTGCAGGCTACACACATAAAGGGGAACTGCATTCACATTCACATATAAGTACAGAGAAAGTACGTTCATTAAGGGTCAGGCACTGGGCAAATTGACCGGCTGTGAACATATTTTATTAAGAACTGTTCCTGTTTTTTACAAAAACTTATTTTCAGTTAAATAGACTAAATTTGGGTGGTTATAGTACGCATTATTTCTCTTGTATCTTCAAATTGTGGAGCACATTCGTCCATTGATGCATTGAGGAAACAAAGGTTCTGCATGAGAGCCCACGGCTTTACTATTCTACATTGATCTCTCGTAGGCAACTGAGTGATGCAGATTTCGTGGTCCAAATTGGGGGAAAACCTTCTCTGCAAGTGCAGAATACAAACAATTTTCGAGAGGTGCATACCCTCAGATCCCCCTAGTTCCTCGCATACTTTTTGCCTGGGTGTCTAATCCTGAGGCCCTCCTGTTAAAAATCTTATTAAAACTCCTGCTTTCATTAACTGTCTGATAAAGAGAGATTTTTTTAAATATTTATGGAGTGAGCTGTTTTTTTTTTATGAATTAGAACTACCTGTAACTTGGCTGAATTAATTGATAAGTTGTTCGGGTTTTAGTAGCAGAGCCCCTAATGCGAGTGGTGCAGCACGTTTAAAACCAAAGCACA
Organism: Platygyra sinensis; assembly: GCA_019787425.1. Lineage (NCBI taxonomy): Eukaryota > Metazoa > Cnidaria > Anthozoa > Scleractinia > Merulinidae > Platygyra > Platygyra sinensis. Next base: position 106,977 of record JAHPZR010027343.1, read on the forward strand.
ATCTCTTGTTTTAACCGATGATTTGCAGCGAGCTTTGAACATACAAGTATAGTTAGTCTATCCAACATGTCATCATCCAGAAAGCCATATCAGGGTGACATGGAATTTGGTGACAAGGTGGCTGTATTGAGTGGTGACTTTCTTCTAGCCAATGCTTGTACTGGTTTAGCAGAACTTAAAAACACTGACTGAGTAGTGCAAATGATCTCGGAGGCAATTGGGCAAGTTGTGAAGATCACATTCAATACTGACAATTTGAACTTGTTCCTGAATCAGTTAGTGTGGAAGCTTGATAGCAAACAGCTGTAAAGAAGCACTCAGGATTGTTATCCATTCAAAAGAGGTGTACCCTGGTTCCAGAGGCCCGTTATCCAAATAAATGGGAGAATATAATCCTAATGAGATTACATTTAGTTAAACATCTAAGGATAAAAATGAGCGCGTTTTCATTATTTCATTTATTTGGATAACGGGCCTCTGGAACCAGGGTAAAAGAGGTGAATTTGTAGTGACCAGGTACTATT
>JAHPZR010027344.1:0-10000 GCA_019787425.1 Platygyra sinensis
AATAACAAGACAAACTACTAGAGATAGAGCTTTTTTATGTCAAAATTTTGCCCCGCCTTTGCCCACTTTGGCGAACACGAAAAAAAAAGCCATTTGACGTGATCTATGATCTATACAAAATGAAGCAATTTCATTGGTTACTATGCGGAGCAAAGAATTGCGATTGTCGAGAAAATAACGTCACTGTCAAACCTGACTCGAGCGTCGCTTCTCGTGGAATGAAAACTTACAGCGAAAGTAGAATTGAATTGCGAAAGCTACAAATCTTGAAGAAAATGTTGGAAGATCACGTCAGTCTTTGCCATCGGAGCAGCCCTGTGAGCCGAAAAGCTTGGACGTTGCCTTGAAAATTACAGGAGTTGAAAAAATACCCTCGAAAAACTTGTGGTTGCGGTCAACCTAGAGGCCTTTTGATTCGAGTTTTGAATGAAAGGAGCATAAATGACGGTGGAGATTTTTGTCTTCTGTGGTTGGTGGTTCTCAAATCAGCTTGATATAGTGCCGGAGACACCTTTTAGCTGTGATACTGTTGACCGTGAGCTGTGGTTAGCTATACTTAGCTCGCTGTTGTTCCCTGAAACGGACAGGAACATTCGCATCGGAAGGCAAGGTTATGTAAGTTTATTTACTTTACCGATTTTAAGAAGTGATGTTTTGATGTTTCATTCCTGACATCAATCAGTTTGTCAACAGTTGTTTTCACACTGGGAAAAATTGAATTTCTTAAATAAATTAATCTCAGAAACATTTTGTTTATTGGGTTTGTTAAATTCGAGATTAAAGCAATGGTTCTCGGCTTACCAAGACCAAGTTTGTGCTAGGTTTAGTCTCGCTCGACTGCCGACTGACACTGCTCAAAAATTATTTCTGTATCATTTTCTGAAGGAAACGGCTTTATCTTTTGTTTTCTGGCTTCTCGAACCTGTTCAATGCCTCGGCAAGACTTTTTTGTACCTTATCTTTTGCCACGTCACGGAAACTAATATCCTAATTCTCCAAACTTTCCGCCATTTTAAAATGGCAAAGGGAAAAACTTGTAATGATGACGTCAATAGTGCATCTGTCCTCTAATAGATCATAGGCGAGAACCAATCAAAATGCGAGAATAACTTGGGTTATTATATAATTAATGATCTTCCAGCCTTCCTCAGTTTTCTATTTCATACGGACTCCAGTAATTCCAACCAATCTGTATGCAGAATAATACATAATAAAGCTTGAATTGTGATCGCTATCCATTTTTAAAGCACTTACACATAAGAAAACATACATGTGTCACGCTTATAGTGTAAGTATTTTGTTGGTGTATTGTAAAATGAATATCATGAAATATATAACGAAACTAAAATAACGTATAATGCTTTCATTATAATCTTTTGCCATTTAACAGTAGTCCGTGGAACGCGTGTTTTGAAATTTTGAGGTGTTTTGAAATGGATGTTTCATCCACGAAGCTCTATAAAACATGGGTTTGGTATCATTTCTTAAACGTTGTTTTCTAGTGTGTGAATATGTTTGTCGTCTTTTTGAATAAACATTTTTTTCCTTCTTTTGTGGACGAGTCGGACGAGTTTTGTCTTCGAGCAGTCTGGGTCTCCCCTCCCTGGACGGGGACTCATTTTACTCGTCGCCAGGCGCCTCGAGCTCAGCGCCATTTTGAACTGTGCCAGGACTGATGGCAACGGTTGCGTGTCGCCATTTTTGTAGGTTAACGTACAAGTTCTACGGAGCCTGGTGGCTTCGCGTTGCTAGCTGGAGAGGCTTCAGTGGATTCATGGTTTAGAGAAATTTATGTTCTACGAGCCTGGCGTGATCATTTAGCGACTGGATTCGATTTTCGCGAAAAAAAAATCGTGTTTGTTTTGTGTCGATCGGAGCCCGACTTTGGCGTCAGCCTCCTACCTTGCCACTTTACTATGAAGGAAATGTGAAGAAGATTATTTTTCCCCAAAACTACGTGAACGTATTAAGGACAACAAGAACTCGCCACATGGTAAGTTTCATCGATTTTTATTTCCAGTTTCTACCAAATTTTCAGACCTAAACTTCGCCTCATATGTTCTCTATAATTTACCGTGCTATGTCACGTGTCACGCACAGTGAGCCTGGGTTACCTATGTTGTCAACCGTTACAATAAATTTAAAAGTGGTGACTTGCGTCCGCCATTTTGTGAATAGAGGGCGTGTTTTGCTTGGTTGACAGTTACCAACACATATTTGCCAATCGTTCACACGTCAGATCAACCTTGGAAACCCAGGGGCTACTAACCAGGACGATACGATACTCTCGGGCGAAAGTTTACTTTAAGAGCTAATGAGCCCCTGAGAACTTAGTCTTACCGAACCAGTTCCAGAAGTGGTCAAATTCCGTTCCGCTGATTGGGCGTTGAATAACTTCTGAAACTTTGCACGATATGCAAATCGCCGCTGCACGGGCCACGCAACTATGTCGACCGAACGTGGGAACAATCGGCCAATTACAGTGCACGCACCTTTTCTTGTTCTTGCTATCGCGCCAAATCATGATCAAAAATGCCTTAGCAATATGGCTATTCAACGATCGAGGAGAAATAAGAAGTAACCTTGGGTATTCGACTAGCTTTCCCCGCAAGCAAAAGCAACAGTGTAGAAATCGCTTACATTAGCTATAAAAATGTACGATATACCTTCGATAAATCCGCCGAGAAAATTGATGGAAGAGTATTAGTTCCTAGCCCCCATGTTAAGGCTTGGAATTTCCTCGGCTTCGTTGAATATTTTTTGTTCTGAAACTCTCCACGACAACCTTTCCGTTGTAAGGGCCAAGCAACTAGGTCGATCGATGAAGAAAACTGCTTCGTGTAAGAAGGCGACAGAGTTACCCGGCTAGAGCTCCTCCCTGATTGGGCAGAAAAATATTTTATTACCCAATCAGCGGAACGGAATTCGACCAATTCTGGAATTGGTCGGTAAGACTATAATAAGTTCCCAGGGGCTCTTCAGTTCTTAAAGTAAATTTTCGCCCGATGATATCGCATCGTCCCGGCTAGTAGCCCCTGGATTTCCTAGGATGACAGTAACAGATGACGTCAGATACGAGTTTACAAACAAGAGGAAGTTGGTGAAAAAGTTGGCGAGAACAGAGGCAAGTTCCCGAGATTTGTCGCCAACAGTTTGCCAACGTGTTTGCCGACTGTTTGTTTGCCGTTCACACACACCAATATGACTTTACCAACACGAGTTTGCCAACTTAAGTTTACCGTGTGAAAGCCACTTAAGCGAGATAACGAACATTCCCGCCCCTTTCATATGAGTGTCCCCCCGGATTCTCGAAAAGTTCAAGAAGCGTTTAAAACAGTTAGCAGATCGTTCACAATCACAAAAGCCATTTTCACGATTTATAACATTTCGAATAAACTAAAGCTCGAGAAAGATTTTTTTTTCTAGCAAGTGAATTGCAATGGATGACTTGACAAGATGGCAGCGGGTTTTTACTATGAAAATACAATAGCTTCCTAATATGTCAAGTAGCTCGCGATTAACGCGAGACCCCCGTGAACTCCAGGAGAAAACACACAGCTAAAAAGTGGCGTTTATTGTATTTGTGGCGTTTTTGGCTGTCTTTTCTGGTTTAAAATAGAGTTAATTTTCTCTTTCAAACAGTCTTTATCTAGCTGGTATTGAAGCCTACTTACTTGCCCAGATAGGTTCCGCAGAAATTAAGAAGTTTCCCGGGCATTTTATTCATGAGCCCCATTTGACTATTTGTCATGCTTTGTGACGTCATCGCGTATTCTGGATCCCCACTTTATGTTACCATGGATCCTCCTCAAAGGGATGCGAATCATCGCCACTTCACCACTGGCAAAACACAGCTTAGCATTCCAAATTTCTTTCACTCGACAGGTATAAGTCAAATAAAGAATATAATGTGTCAGTGACAAGTATAACTGAACAGTTCTAACTCACTCTAATTGTTTCTGGGCATCCTTACTGCGCATGAAACTAACTTCACACGCCACGTCATGCAGTTGAGCACGCGCTAAGTACTAAAATGAACAGTGATAGAGCAGATGACCATTGCTATAGTTTTGCCTGGATTTAAAGATCTTGGGGGTTCGGTCACTCTTAATTTTCTTTTGGTGTTTCACTTTCTCTACCGATTTTCTACGTTTAACAAAAAAAAAATCAATGTATTCTATCGATTAGAAGTTTGAATTTTTTGCAAAATACACCATCGAATTCTGTTCTTTTAGCTCTTCGTCTATTATCAAATCGGCGGTTTCACTGAAATGCCTCTTAAAGGTAAAGTTTTGTTGAAACGTTGGGAACATTTAGAATTATTCACGTAACAGACCAACTTCTACAAAATATGACTAAGATCGTTTTCCTCCGTCCACTCTCCTTCGATATATATTTGACTTTAAACTTCTGTAGACCATGTTGAATTACGTGCGCCAATTTTACAAATCAGGGTAGTTTTCCACACGCTTTATCTCTGAAACGAACTTTGTGACTCCAAGGTTTTGGACATTAATTTCTGACACAAGTAACTCATTATCTGACTGAAGTAAAAAAGTTAAAAAAATCTATCAACAGAAAAATTTTCGCGCGAACGTCCTTAAGTTCGAACTCATCTTGCTGTCCTCTACCAAATCAAATTACACTGTAGCAAAAATGTGAAAGCCAGGTTTCCATTCCTTCAAGTTGCATTATAACTTCTCAGTCAAATCCAAGCACAACATATACAACATTTGAAGAAATTTCAGTGTCAGATTAATAAGACTAAGGAATCCCTAAGGCATGGCTAATCTAAACGCAGTCTCATTCTGTTATTGTGTATAGGTTTGTCAAAATTTTGAAAATTTCGTAAATATAAGCTTTTTTCTGTGGGACGAACGCTGATGGCTTTTATTAACAAGAAAAACAAATTTGATCTTGCAGCAGAATTAAGAACCATAAAGGAAGTACACGCTATGAAATTGTCTCCTCATTCTCCCTTGAATTGTTTCAATCACTTTCTCTTCCCTCAAATAGGGTGAGTGATATAATTTAATTCAATAGCCAGGTACCAAACTGAAACGACTTAAAAATTTCGTTCGATCATCACATAATTTAAATTAATATTTGATGGTTGGGAAAGAGACAAGTGTTTCATAATTCATGACAGAAAATTACATGGACCAACAGAACATTTTATTGTTTCCTGAGAAGTCATACAATGAAGCGAGTTGTTCTTCGGTGTACACAAGTAATATAAACCCATCATCTATTCAGAAATCGCTCTAGATCTTATGATCTTGCAACAGAATGACACAAGACTGAACTGAACCTATAAAAAAGCTGTATTTATTCAGGAATCAAGTGACTAATGCCATTTAAAAGCCGTACAAGTTCACTTGGTTCATAATTGTTTGGTTCTAGTTTTTAACTGGTTTGATTTTCATCTCAGCTCGCTTAGCGGAGTAGCTGTGACCTTTCCAGTGATACCAGTTTACACCTGTCCAAGGAGAAGCCGAATGTTGGCCGTGATGATAGACACCATTTAGACAGGAGATCTGACAGCTATTAAACCACCAAGCTCCCTTAGCATCCGCGGCACAATTTCCAGAATTTTTGTCGTTGTCACGATCTTTGGTGGAGAACGCTGAACCACGATGATAGGAAAGAGAGTCACCAGCAGTTCCTACAAGACATGGAACAGACATGGTACTCGTACTTCGGCAAACATTTTACCATAGGAAGTGAGCCTCTCGTTGGCAACAAATTTTATTTATAATCATATATTATATAAAACTGAAAGACTGATGAAATATTCTCAATGCAAATTTTGCTACCGCTGGTTAATTAGTGTCTGTCGCATATTGGTGAATGCCTGAAATTGATTTTCCAAACTGTGCAAAGAACTTTAACTTCCTATTGGAGAAGGAAAGGGTCAAAACACATACCAGAGTATGTTCCAAGACTCAGTTTGTATTTGCTATTCTCACTTGCCACACCAAAGAAATCGTACTCGGCGTAAGCTGTTTTTCCAGTCGTGTCTTCAAGATCCACTCGAAGTCTGCTTCGTTGTTTCGTCAGGCGATGAATCTTGTCCAGTCCGAGCCAAAATTCGCCATTCAGATTTCCGAAGCCTCGTTTGTAGTCATCCCAACCGCGGTAGAAATCTACCGAGCCATCCAGTCTCTTCTGGAACACTGTCCACCCCCCACCGGCTGTTGTTTGGTCACAGAACACATCAAAGGCTCCAGCGTTATCAGGGTCGATGGTATAAACACCGCTTATTCTTTTACCGGCCTTGTAGACTTCTGCACAGTTCTTGTAAACTGAAAATTGCAAAGTGAAATATCGGTAAGTGTGTCCCTTTACTGGCACTGAAATTAAGGCAAGAGAATAAAATAACAATTTTTTCGTTCGAATTCTTTCTCACCCGCGAGGACTCAGACATGCAGCTAAGTGTTAACGACCCGTATCTAGAGACACGATTCTATGATAGAAATCAAAAAAACGTTTCGTAATATTTCATATACTTTGCACAATTTAAGCTGGAAACTGATTTACCAACCTTTACTTGTCGTTTTGTTTTGCTTCAAAGACTTGATGTCCTGTCGCATCTCACCAAGCTCGCGCTTTATTTCATGCAGCAACGCTTCGACCTTCTTGTTCGGTCCTGCGTAAAAATTGTTGGAAGTATACATGTAATGACACTTGTCCTTCGGAGGAGAAATCTGAGATACGTTAGTGCTTCGGGTTGTTTTGGAGATGGTTATGCCGACAGCAGAAAACATAAGAAACACGAATATCAGACTGCAGGGAGAACCCAGGGTAGCCATGATCAGAAATGAAGTCTTTAGCAGCTCAACTTTGAAGCGAACGACGGTAGCAATAGGTTCGCTACCTGCTGCCTTTATAGCTTGAAATTTTCATCTACGCAATGTTTGAAGTCGAACAAGAATTTTCTTGAGACTATTTTTGGAAGGTTTCTCACATTGATTGAATGCAAAAGAAATCATCCAAACTGACAATGACGAGCTTTTGTTCTTTCTTATTCTTTGTCAATTACTTCTAATTATTTACCTTTTTTGAAAGAATTGTTTTTTCAAAAACTTAATGAAATACGAGGATATGAATTACACCAAACGGAAAAGCGAAATTTGGGAAATCTTAATCTTCGAGTAATGGCAGAAGATTCAGTTGTAACCTGCGAACAGGTTCACTTTAGAGTCACGCGCGCCCGATTTCGCGCTCGGGGCTACGCCGCGCACGCTGCTCCAACGTGAGTGAGTCAGTTCCGATAAACTGATTGCGAAATCCGCAATGCCACTGCATTTTCTTTGCTTTCCTTTTTGTTTTTTTTGTTTTTTTTCTTTTTTACCATGTAAGATCACATTCAGAAGATGCTTTCCAATTCTTAGAAAATCAATGAAAAAACTTCCTGCAAGATTTGCGATAGACTGAGAGTTTTATTTAAACAGAAATTGTGCATGAATTGACGGCAATCTTCAAATTACTTTCATCTTTTATCACTTGGTATACTTAAACACATGTAATACATTTAACGCATTTTCTCCTCCGATCTAAGATCATCGAAAAGACGCTTAAACAACCATTCTTTTGTCCAGGCTGCAATAAAAAAGTGCTATTAATATCCTTTTATTGCGGATCGTGCGAATTGTCTTCCATTTCCGAGTTCTTGAAGTTACGACAGTCTAGGTGTTGTGAGAACAGTGGAATAAATCCTTAAAATGATTCCACATGTTTATATTAAAAAATTCATCTTCCGTTTTCACGAACGTCCTTCAAAATGCGTCAGTCAATCTCAAACCGTGTTAAGACTGTTAAAACCGAAAGCAATTAGTTATCACCTGATTACTTTCGACACTCAATTGTAAACAACTCTAGTTTACGTTACAAAACCCAAACAAACTAAAAACAGTTTCAATTCAATTCTGTTGACGATATTCGCCAGATAAAAAGGCAATTTTTTTTATTATTTTTCGGCATCGATTTTGAGAACTGCTTCTGAAGAAATAAACTTTTTTTACCAATTGAAAGCTTGCCGAATGGATTTAGGGAATGATAAACTTCTGCCCGTGACTCAGACGACAAACATTAGTAATAAATAAATCCTACAAGGCTTATTATAAATACATCACTCGTGAATGCGTTGGTTTTATTTTGTTGTTTACTTTGCATGCATGAAACACTTTTAAATGTAAGACTATAGTCAATCGGAAACTTTGGCGGAATATTTGGCGACAATATGACTATGTAGTTTGTTTACTTACCTAATCAGAGTAGAAATGCTATCGGCATCCGGTTTAGCGTACTGTCGATATTGATACAAGTTAATATTTAGGATTTTTGTGAGCCAGTAAGGAGATTTCCCTGACCGCTTTCAAGGCAACGTTTCCGACATTTCGTTAAAAACATAGTCTCTGCCAGTCCAAATCCATTTGGCTTAGAAAAGTCAAAGGACAGCTGATAATGCAGTGTTTACTTAAATACTGAACCAGAACCTTTTTCTCGTCGTGAATAATGGTTAGTTACTTACTGTCACTTTGTTTGATAACTGGCGCTGCATATTGACTAGCAGAAAAAAAGCTATGACGAAATCCTCACTCATCCCTTTTACGCTGCCTTATTCCCAGGTTACAATATTTCGCCCCGTTTCGGTTTTGCCTTCTCTTGGCAGTTCTGAGGGATCGAGCTACCGATTTAAGGAAAGCAATTTGAACTCATGGCATTTAGCTGATGTAAAGCGCTCTAGTTAAATGATTCATTTGGCTCAAAACCTCGCAGATGCATTAGCGCTTTTACTGGCACAGTAAATAATATTATTATACATGTAGTACGTAAAAACTCATTTTATATGATGTAACTGTGTCGCTCGATCAAAGTACACGGAAATATACTAAAGCTTGTGGTTCAGCAGTCGCATTCTAATTTATTTAACTGATAATTTGATCGTTGTGGAATTCCCTTGTTCGACAATCTTGCTAAATGTTTATTTACTTAACAGCGATTAATCATCCGCGTCTAAATAAGATAAAATACTCAAATCGAGCTTTGAACCTTGATATTGTACCTTGCACTCAAATAAAACAAATTATTATACATTGAACTCTCTAACTCTTTTCTGATTGGCCGAAAGCGTACAGTGAAATTTCAAAATCAGCGCCCTTGACGTCATAAACTGCAGATTATACAATAATCATGTCAAGGACACTCAAGGTCACGGGTAATCATGTCATGCCCGTTATGACCGCGGTGCATGATTTCTAAGGGTAATCATGTTCGCGCACTTTGTGTTGCTTGCCGTCAGTGAAGAAGTAAAAAACATAAATTCAATTTTTTTTTCGTTCAATGTATAATAAAACAATTATTCGATTCAGTTTTTGTGATATCCAGAATAATCAAGGTCTCGGTAAGGGTTATCAGCCTTAGCCTTCGGCTTCGGCTGATAACCCTTACCTCGACCTTGATTATTCTGGATATCACAAAAACCTCATCCAATAATTGTTATTATTATACATCAGTCTCACTATGAAAAATCTGATTGGTCGAGATCATTCAATCAATTCACAATAGCTTGTGAACTTGACATGATAAATGCAATATCTGCTGCAGATATTGCATTTATCATGTCAAGTTCAACGTCTGCCTGGTTACTAAGCCCCTTGGAGTGTTCTCCTCAGAAACAAAATGTATCAAATTAAACGGCACCAAACATGATGAAAGACAAGCGTCGATTCTCACAAGTTACATTGTATCTTCTCACTCGACTTCAAGCACAACATGTACGATATCTGAAGAAATTTCAGTGCAGTCCGTTGTAACGTCGATCGAGTAAACGACTGGAGCCCATCTGGTTTTCCGCTGTGTATAAAAATTTACAAAACACCAAGAAATCGCAGCCATAAGTGTAAAGAAAGTGAACTCCCGTGCCCAGATGCCGCGCTCATTTTGGTCAGCACCAAGAATTGCGGCCTCTCAGAAGGTCCCAGGGCGGAAAAAGGCC
>JAHPZR010027345.1:0-23869 GCA_019787425.1 Platygyra sinensis
TACGCTTACTATGCGGAAAACGGGAAAAACGTGAGGTAAAAGCAAACTTTGCATGTTTTTACGTACCTCAAGAGAGGCTCTCTGGCTTACCTTTATCAACCGTTTTGTTTTCTTTCAAGGATTTGATTTCCTCTCGAATCTCACCAAGGTCCTCCTTGACTTCAAGAAGCATCGCTTCGATCTTCTTGTTCGGTCCTGCGTAAAAATTGTTGGAAGTATACACATTGTGACATTTGGACTGGGTGTTGGAAGCTCCAGACGTGTTATCATTGTCGGTTTCTTTCTGAGAGATGGCAGTGGTCAGTGCGGTGAAAAGGAAGAGCAAATATGCCAGGCTTAAGACAACACCAGGGCCAGCCATTCTTATCAGTTTCACAGTTGAACTCAACTCAGCTCGGCAAAAGTAGTCGAATGCTCCCACTACTGTTGGATGACGCTTTTGCAATTGTTTTGGCTTGGGTTTGTACCTGGATTTTCCTGTTTTAGTGACGCTATTTGTGGACAGAATATTTGCATACAGTGCCCCGAAGAAATGATTCCCGCTAATAAGAAAAGTTCACCGTGTTCATCTTTTTTGTTTTCCATAAATCAGTGTAATAGTTCAGTGATCTTTTGCGATCCTACAATCAAATGTACGATCTTGTTAGAAATTGGTTAGAAACGGCGATAGTTTGTGCTTTCTGGCAGATAAGTTAAAAGAATAAAGAAATCACGTTTACAGCAAGATGCACTTGTTGATGTACAAGTTAATTATAAAGATTCCGTGTGACAATAGTAACTTGAAAACAAACGTATGGAAACTTTGAGGAAACTTTATATTGGATCAATCGTATCTTTAATTGTTGGTTAATTATTTGCTATTAATATGTTCATCCCAAATCTGTGATATTAGTGGTCCCATCCCGGTTCTAAGAGCGCAAACATGTAAAGGAATTGGAACTTTGCGAAAATGTGTTTACAGCTGTCCTAAAGTTAATTACATAATGAGCTTCTAGCGGAACCTGAAGTACTGTAAAAATCGGTCCGGGTGAAAAACAGATTAGCACGGTGGTGCTAAACACTTTTTTGGTTGAGTCCATAGAAGTAGAGATTACTGAGGAGGTTAACCATCCTTCGAACTCGATTTTTAATTCGTGCGGCACATGAATATGCCGGTTGTCAGCACGGCTCTAAAATATGTAAAGCTGTAAGTATTCCGCCGCTTAGAAATCCCGAAGAGATTTGTTATTAAACTTTCTTTATCTGGTCAAGGCAGAACTAAAGCAACTGCGAAATTTAAGGAGAATCAATCCTTACATTGCAGGCTGCTTCAATCAGTATACACTCATATTTTGAGTAGCAAAATCAAATGTTGTGGAATTAAGCCACTTGAATAATCAATACAAAACATGATGTCAATGATGTCAAAATGTTCGATTTCTTGCAACTCTGGGCCCACTCTAGATCACTTTTGTCACAGAAGAACATAAAATAAACATTTTGATATGCATGGGATGGAAAATTTTTTGATTTAGGACGGCTTTGGGAAGGAAGAGGAATTAAAGTTACAGATAATCAGAACAACAAACAAAGATTGTTCGAGTGAAACAAATCATGTCTTGTATCTAATTATTAACTTAACTGTCCACCAATCTGTTCTGAGCCATGAGCATGGCATGGTACATGTAACATGGGTAACGAATGATTGTAAACGTGAATACAAATCATCAAGGTTCACGTTGATGATACGTAATCTGTCTAGCGGGATGTGTGATGTTAGTTTTAGTTTCTAAATTGTCTTTTTTCATTTAATTATTCAATACTTACCGCATGTTTGAAGTTCCGATGTAAATAAATAATTAAAGAACAGTCCATCTCGACGCGAACTACTCTGAACTACTTTACACCATGCCACCGAAGTGTTAGAAATAGAAGAATAAGTTTCAGATATGTTTTGGCGAAAATGATATTGAAAATCTTTTCTGCTGGATTCTAGAATTCTTCCTGTTAGCGATATTGTTATTGGTTTTCGCGTGTCTTTTTCCGTCAAGATACATAAACAATTAAAAAAGATAATCTGCAAATATTTGCATTTGACATTATTAAGTCAAACTCTAACGTCTGATAGAAGGTTTTATGGTCGAATAGGACCACAATTCGATACATTTAAATTGACTTTAGTGAAGTCGTTCCTTTGAATTGAAGCGATATCGACAATGAAAACGCGAGTTGTCCTAATATGAACGAGACTGATGGCTGGATCGGAGGGTAAAAAAAGGGCAGCTGTCTGTTCCAAAAACGCAGAGTTGTTGTACAGTGTAAGTAAACCTTAATGTTAAAGCCGTTTGACTGAAATTTCATTAATCTGCTTGTTCACACCCAATAAATACAATCTAATCAAGAACGATATATTGTTTGCCATAAACCTTAACGGCTCAGTCTGTTGCTTAGAACATAACATTAAAAGTCGCCGAACGTTTAAGACGCCGAGTTTTCTGCTAGGTGACTCGGCATTGTCTTTCGAGATAGAACTCTGCCAAACACATTTCATCTGATATCAAGTAGGGCGACATGTTTAGAATTTGGGTTTAACGAAAAACACTCATTCGATCGCACAGATTTTCTGACTATATTGTAGCAAACTGAATATTGAAAACGTACACGTGGCGCTAATTTTGGTGGGGGTGGAGAGAAAGATGTAATTTGATCGAGGTCTTTGCTCGGTGAATATTTCCATACTTTGTTTAGTGTTCCACTTATTTTCGCGCGCCTTCGTTACTTGTCCTTGTCTGGAAGAAGATGACGAAACAAAGATATGTGCGCTTCATCGGTTAGTTCTGAAGTATGATGATTTTTGGTCCAAAATTTGAAGGAACCCAACACTGGTATTAGTAATAAACCTAGTAGTAAACCTTTAGTCGGCTCTCAACTCGGAATTCCAGTCTCATGTAAAGTCAACACTGTCTTGTCCGTGATCTCGAGAAATCTTTTTGACATTTTCAGTGCTCTGATAAATGTCTAATTAACTAATCCACTTGGGACCCTTCTGTAAAAATAACGGTCCTTGGCCTATTTGGCACGGACCTCGCTGCGCCCATTACGTCACGGCTTCAAGACCAAAGGGCTGATATTATCAGAATGCCCCTTACGCTTGGTTAATTAATAAGATAAATGTTTCATGCTTGCTCTTATCTCGGCTGTTGGATACAGTGTCTTTATAAAAATTAATGATGTGTCTAACCAGAAATTAGTCAGAATCGGAGACATCTTTGCATCACTGAAATAAACTTTATTGTCACTGACAACACAATTCGCTGCACTGACAAAGTGTAGCAGCTTTTTTTTTACACATTGTGCAATTAATGATTTTCTAGTCTTCTTCAGTTGTCTATTCCATACGGACTCCAGTAATTCTAACCAATCTGTATGCAGAATAAATCATAATAAAGCTTGAATTGTGATCGCTATCCATTTTTAAAACACTTAAACATAAGAAAACATACATGTGTCACGCTTATAGTGTAAGTATTTTGTGGGTGTATTGTAAAATGAATATCATGAAATATATAACGGGACTAAAATAACGTATAATGCTTTCGTTAGAATCTTTTGTCATTTAACAGTCGTCCGTGACACGTGTGTTTTGAAACTTTGAGGTGTTCTGAAATCGATGTTTTATGCACGAAGCTCTATAAAACGTGGGTTTGGTATCATTTCTTAAACTGAGCCAATACTGAACGTTGTTTTCAAGTTAATAAATATGTTTGTCGTCTTTTCGCATTAACATGTTTTTGTTTTTTCCTTTTCTTGTAGCCCGGAGTAATTTTTCACGCTGGTACAGTGTTAATCCCTAAACATGTTTCCCGAATTGTGAAAAGATACAAATCAGATAGTTAAGATTGATCAAGTTGGGTGGTGCATTCAGTTCTACAAGCAATAGCCAACAAAAATACTGTACTATTTGAAAGTGTTAGCGTAAGTAAGTCTTTCCCACCCCTTTTATTTTATTCAATTTCCCATGCCGCTCCCTTCCTCCCTACCCCCTACCCTAAAGTCTGAATTGACAGCGCACGCAGCCATTTCCCTACTCTAAGGACATTGGACCTGAAAAATCACATCCATAAAGTTTGCACGCAGTCACGTCATCAGTTTGGAGCTTCTGGGCCATATCTTTGGCGTGAGGTAGGTAAGAACTGAGCCCAGGGAAGCACGCAACAAACTTTTACTCGGGGAGGCTCCACTCCGAGGTCCAACCCCTCGGACCTCCTCGTTACTAAAGTACGAGATATTTTGAAAGGCTCTGTTAAATACGAAAGTAACTGCTTTACGGATTTTTCTTTGCTCTTGTTTAAAAATTAAGTGTTGGGTGCAACACAGAAGATGTCGAGGGCAACGTTTAATGAAGATATATATTTAGCAGCTGTGACGGGACACTTGAACGGGATTCAAATTCATGATCTCTGTGAAAATGGACCTTTTTTTAATATTTTCTCCGCCCTGCAACTATATGATCTTCCATACATTCAGTGGAATATACATTCATATTCAACAAATAAAGAAGCCTAAGCCGTGTATTACACTGTGATAAAACACGATGGTCATTTGAAAACACGAGGGAAACGTAAAAAACACGAGCCGCAGGCGAGTGTTTTCTACATTTCTCGAGCGTTCTCAAATGACCAGAGAGTTTTATCACAGTGTAACATGTACACGGCTTAGGCTTCGTCATTTTCTTTAAAATATAGATTTTGCACGCGCAAAACAATAAAACATGCTTTTTCTATGTTTTTATACTCTGATAAAAACATAGGTTTTTGACCAATCAGAGCGCGCGCAGGGTCCTATCTATATTTTAAAAACCTAATAAAACTATGCAAGGATAGGTTTTATCCTGCAACTTTGTGTGTGATCTGAATACACAACTGTCCAACTCAGGTTGAGAACTGTCAATCAGCAACGTTGAACAACAGTACTTTTTAAAGACTATACTCGCGCTGAGACGAACCCATCAGACGAGATGCTGAAATTCCTGGGGTCAGAATATTATCTATGGCTTACTCGTTTTTTCCATCACTTTTAAAACAAACAAAGTTTTAAAAGCTACGTTTAATTAGTGCAAAGAAGCACCATTTCCAAAGGACAAAAGCTAAAAAAGAGCAGTTACGATGGTTACGATTGGAGAAAATTGTGATAGATTACGAACTTGACCTATATATAGTCGTGGCGTCGCTCACAATGCATGCATTTCAAAATCATTTTTCTAAGTATCCAACTCTATACCAGAATGTATCAACTAAAAGTACAAAGGTTTCATGAACCATTCATCTTGGTGGTTTCTGCACCGCCCATAAAACGCGCAATTTGGTAATTCCTCATTATTTTCTTACTTCAAAAAATACCAAACTTCATAACGCAACGTGTAGAAGCATTTTACAGCTCAATAAAACTTGACGTTATTCAGCGTTGCTAGATTAAGTCAAATTTAGGAGGCAGCGTGGTCGACAGGTTAGGGTCCAGGACTTGAGGGTCGCAGGTTCAAGTCCCACTCAGGCTACCAAGCTGGAGTTGTTTCTCTGTAGACCCATTAGGCTTTGTTATGTTACAAAGGAGTGAAAGTAAAGCCATTCACTTTCAAAGCTAGCTCACGATCAGTCAGGTTAATTAATTAATTAGGTTATCCAATGTGGATACCTTAGTTGGATAACATATGTTATCTACTCCCATGCTACTTCCACCTGAATGGCAGGCATGCCAGTCCTTCACAGACCACTACCTAACAATTTGCGTCTTTTTGCAGTTGGCCGGCTTATATCCCTAATTAATTAGCCTCGTTGTAGTCTAGTCCCTGAACTCTCCTTTCTACCCGAACCCGGGCGGGCGAAAGAAGAGTCCAGGATAACTTGCATGCGCATACTCAGAACCAACCAATCAAAAATTACTAGGTCTCAACCACGCCGCTCACGTCAATGTATCGTGCAATGCCTTTTTCAGCTCGTGCTCTGAAAGAAAACATTTTCTTTGACATTGATATTGTCGTAAAAAATATAAAAACGTAAAAAAATCGAAATATGGTTTATCCTGTAGACCATGTTGAATTACGTGCACCAATTTTTCAAAATCCGGGTAGTTTTCCACAGCGCTTTTGTGACTCCAGGTTTTTGGCCATTTCTGACACAAGTAACTCATTATCTGACTGCATTAAAAACGTTAAAGAAAATCTATCAATAGAAAACTTTTCGCGCGAACGTCCTTAAGTTCAAACTCAGGTTGCTGTCGTGTACCAAATCAATTATATGGAAGCAAAAATGCTGAACGCCAGATTTCCATTCCTACAAGTTGCATTATAACTTCTCAGTCAAATCCAAGCACAACATATACAACATTTGAAGAAATTTCAGTGTCAGATTAATAAGACTAAGAAATTCCTCTCAGAATGCAAAGGCGTTGCTAATCTAAAAGCAATCTTATTCTGTTATTGTGTATAGATTTTGTAAAATTTTGGAAATTTGGTAAATATAAGCTTTTTTCTATGGGAAGAACACTGATGGCTATGTTTTTAGCAAGGGAAACCAGCTTGATCTCCCTGCAGAATTAAGAACCACAAAGGAAATTAACGCTATGCAATTGTCCCTCATTCTCCCTTGAATTGTTACAATCACTTTCTCTTCCCTCAAATGGCTGAGTAAAATAATTTAATTTAATAGCCAGGTACCAAACTGAAACGACTTAAAAATTTCGTTCGATCATCGCATAAAAATAACTATTCGATGCTTGGGAAACAGATAGGTGTTTCATAATCCACAGCAGACAATTAAATGGAACAACAGCACCTTTTATTATTTCCAGAGAAGTCATACAATGAAGTGAGTTGTTCTTCGGTGTGTACAAGTAATTGCTGACGCAGCGAAGGAGCCTGAAGCGACTGAGCGAAGTCAGCAGTTATAATCGGCAAGGGAATCGAGCTTCAAACTTTTCTACCACAATGCATTGCGCTGTATCCACAAATTCAACCACAATGCCTTGCACGCCGTTTTTTTGCCATGTGCTCTTCTTCTCGAAGGTTAGTTGAGCTTTTACTTTGTAAATTAATGTTTGTTTTAAGCTTAAAAACTAAAACTTAACTACGAACGCATACTATTATAGTGCTTTAAAAGGCTCTGACAAAGCTTTCGCGTAGTTTTGCCTGAATGTTTCACAAAAGAAAATTTTATTTCGTGATTTGAATGTTCGAGTAAACAAGCAAGACATCACGATCTGGGTCACCCCAAATGCAGACCATGCAGATTGTAGACCAGACCGTGCAGACTGTGCAGACCGTACAGACTGAGCACTTTTTTTTTCTTATTCTCGTTTTTATGTTTACTTTTGACTCGCATATCTTTTTGGCTCTGGTCACAAATTAGTCTTCAGTTATATTTCGGAGCGTCTGTTATGCACAGGCCGCTTTAGCTCGGTATTCGACTGTTGACGTGATGTAGACTTTGCGAGGGCAACTCCGTTTGATCCTAAATATGCTTACGTAAAGCTATTTTAAAATGTAGAAATAAACTTGACTTGTAATTTAATGCCACATGTAACATGGTGTGCAAAATGTAATTCCAAATGGCTGTTGGAGCGTGACTGCGAAAACGTCAAAGAAGCCGAGCACATGGAAAGGCCACAGAAAACCGAATAGCATTTGAAATTCTCAGCGCAGTACGGTTGCCGTGTTGAGTTGATGTGATGGTTAATTTATTTGGCTTTTATATGGCAGTTGTTTTTTATGGCGATTTAGACTACGAGTAGCCCTTCTTTCACTTAGTCAGTCGTTGCGTGACGCATTAGAAAAACAATGCAGATCTTAACTTGCCAATGTACACTTTCCATCATCATGTTTAAAGTATTAGTTTCAGTTACAATCAGAGGTTATGAACTTTTAATCCCTAAAAATCATTTGTCCAGTGCTTCTGCAATGCAGATGGACATTACTTAACATAACCTTCCAGTTTACATGTTGTTGTTTTTTTGTTCATTTTATACAATTGGACGGTTAGAATTTGGGAACACTACCACCATTTCTAATGGCAAATTACTTACTTATATAGGGTTCTGTTAGAATACTTGTAATGTTATCTTTTTTAGGATTATATTGGTTTTTACACATGTTGATGCTGAAATGTTTGCCTTGAAGTAAAGTTGATTCAGTTTTGTTGAACTTTGACTTATTATTGACTTTGACTTATTATGTTTATTATGTAATCAGATCACCGGTTTATACCAGCAAAATCCTTCGATTTTGCTGATCGGTCTTTCTGTATAAATAAAGATATTATTATTATTATTATGTTCATTTACATTTTATGCATTTCTTTTATTCAAATCACCTGCTAAAACCAATTTAGATTCGTTTTCATTTATAGCCAGTGCCAACTATCACACCTCCCAGTTATTTTGTTGGTTCATCATACTTTCATACCTAAACCTAAAATTAGTTAAAGATTAAATTTACTGTTGAAAGTAACCTGTGTTTTGCTTGTAATGAGTTCTCGAAGCAGTTACTCAAAGCAGGGTGAACACTGACCTAGGGTTAATGGTTTTGTTCAGAGTCAAGTTAACCCACTATTGAACGAGGCCATTTTGCAGTTTTGTGCTTAGTTACTTGGCTATGAGTGCAAGCGAGGCTGGAGGTGACCTTGCTTTGATACAGACCTCCGCTTTTCTTATGTAAATGCAAATTAGTTAGCATAAGAACAACTTGATTTGCACAATAAAAGCAGCAAGGTCTGTGTCAAGACAAGGTCAACTCCAGCCTCGCTGCCATTCAGATTCAGAAACCAGGTCACTAAGCCGACAACTATAGCATGGTCTATTGGACCCTGGTGACTAGATTATAGCCCTGGCAACCTCTTTCCCATGCAATTAAAAGTTGCTGCATAGCAGCAGCCCTCATGGTGTGTAGAACGCATCATAAATTTTAAACCATTGTGTAACATGCTACAACTGCCCGCAATTGAATTGATGCTGTGTAGCACTTGGAATTACTGTATGAAGAAAGTTGTGTTAAAAATGTGCTATAGGAACATTAGCACTTTTTAAACACAACTTTCTTCATACAACTGTCCACAAACTAATGAGCACTCACCTTTCAATTACCTCTCAATTACCTCTGCACGTGGATGCTAGTCCAAACATGTTCATGCCACTCTAGATATATATTTCTTTCCTCTTATGAATGCTTGTGTATGCCTTTGTTTTAATTTTAGGTCTTAATCCAGGGGCGGTGTCTCGCATGGGACTTCATCTCGTAGCACCTGCCCCTTTTGGGTCTTGCCTTTTTTATTTATGCTATTTATTTATGTGGTTTACCCAATAAAGCTTTTATAAAAAGAAAAAAGAAAGAAAGGACGCTGAACAAATGCAAAACAAATAGTAGTCTGGTTTAACTCTCAATCCCTTTCGCCATACGTTACACGTCAGCATTGACTGCTGATAGGCATACTAGTATAAACCTTTATACAATAACAAAATCAATGCGCGCGCTCTGATTGGTCAATCAGCTATGGTTTATTGTGCCGGTAAACCCATGGAAAAATCGCGCGTCTTCTCAATTATTATATAAAAGCAATAGACCACAAGTTTCTATTGTTTACAGGCTGATAAACCACTTGGGATGTTGGTAGAACACTCGAAGAATTCGTAAATCACTCGCCTGCGGCTGGTGATTTACAAATTCTTCTCGTGTTCTACAACATCCCGCGTGGTTTATCAGCCTATAAACCATAGAAACTTGTGGTCTATTGCTTAAATCACCTATTCAGAAATCGCTCTTGATCTTATGATCTTGACGTAGAATGGCACAAGAAACTCAGGCTATAAAGAGGCTCACTTAATTCAGGAATCAAGTGAGTGATGCCAATTAAAAGCCGTACACGTTCACTTGGTTCGAGTTTTTAACTGGTTTGATTTTCATCTCAGCTCGTTTCACGGAGTAGCTGTGTCCTTTCCAGTGATACCAGAGCACACCTCTATAGGGAGAAGAATGTTGGCCGTGATGATAGACACCATTTAGATCGGAGTGTTGACAGCCATATATTGAACCACCAAGCTCCCTTAACACTCGTCGCACAGTGGCCAGAATATTTGTCGTTGTCATGATCTTTGGTGGAGAACGCTGAACCCCGATGATAGGAAAGAGTGTCGCCAGCAGTTCCTACGAAGGGAAAATTAAAAAATGGTGATAGACATGGTACACTTCGGGAAGCAATTTACCGTAGGAAGTGAGCCTATCGTAGGTAAAAAATTATATTTAAATTAAGACTGATCAAGTCAAGGGTCAAAACACATACCAGAGTATGTTCCAAGACTCAGTTTGTATTTGCTATTCTCACTTGCCACACCAAAGAAATCGTACTCGGCGTAAGCTGTTTTTCCAGTCGTGTCTTCAAGATCTACTCGAAGCCTGCTTTGTTGTTTCGTCAGGCGATAAATCTTGTCCAGTCCGAGCCAAAATTCGCCATTCAGATTCCGAAGCCTCGTTTGTAGTCATCCCAACCACGGTAGAAATCTACGGAGCCATCCAGTCTCTTCTGGAACACTGTCCACCCCCCACCGATTGTTGTTTGATCACAGAACACATCAAAGGCTCCAGCATTACCAGGGTCGATGGTATAAACACCGCTTGTTCGTTTACCGGCCTTGTAGACGTCAGCACAGGGTTTTTTTTCTATGAGGTGATAGTTGATTCGGCCTTCGGCCCCATCAACTATCACCTCATAGAAATCGAGAGCGAATAATCTGAGTTATTCAACTAAGGTGTCTACTTTAGTGGATAATCGAATTAATCTATCTAACTGATCGTGAGCTTGCCTTATAGCCTTATAGAAGTTAACAGTATTCTGAAGGATCCATATTGAAGTGATTCCTGGCCAGAGAAATGTTTCGAAGAGATGAATGCTAGGAAACAGGAAATTTATTTGAGAAAACCTTCAAGTAGGAGGACAAGCGAAAAAGTATTTCCTGAGACCAACCCGGCCGTCTGTGCACAATTCAGGAACGATAGGATACTTAAATAAGGACATAAGTGTCGACTTGCTTCTTAGAAAGACCCGAGATCAGCACTAAAACGAACTAATAAAACGTCCATTTTGAAATCAGAATGATCGCAGACGGCAATCATGCATTCCTTACCTGGGTGGAGAGTCTCGCGCGCTCCTCTTAGTGCTTGTTTTTACTTTCACGTCCAGTGTGGTCGCAGTCGAGAAGTCGACTAGGTCTTCCATGCCGTGTAATTTGGAACCTATCTTGTTGGACACAGCACGCAGGTATCATGAGTACCATGCGACAATCCACTGGAAACACGAGTCTGGATGGAGTGTCCGGAATAGGGTGGTTGATCTACAATCGGACCTGTGACTCTCCTCAGCGCTTCTGGCTCATATGGACCCCCCGAGGGCGGTGTCTGCATTCAAGCTGGGATTGCAGGTTGTCGTTTATGTTTTTTTGCAGTCGAAATTCTATAGGAATGAATAAACACTTGATCTGGGTTTTTCGAGAGCTAGTTTGTACTAATTAATAATTAGATTATCCACTCTTATGCTACTTCCACCTGAATGGCGGGCATGCTAGTCCTTTACAGACCACTAACTAGCAATCTGCGGCTTTGAGTCCATACGAGTCCACCACGCCTTAGACTATGCAGTATTGTTAATCTGTGAAATAGGCTCAATACGTACTCCTTCCACCACGATATCCCTCCTGAGAGTTATCTCAGAAAACAGAAAAGCAAATCCCCGGTTGGCAAACTCGTCTCGGAAAACACCAAAACGTTTTTAAACTAGTTTTTTCACACGTCAAACTCCCGTCAGATCACAACGCACTGAAATTTGAAGCATGGCCGACTTAATTAGTGCAGTGGCACTCACGTAGAACAGTATGAAATAGAAGGAGAGAAACAGAAAGCGGTGGAGAAATAAAAAAGTTTAGACGAAACCCGCTAGCTAGTTTGTTTTTAGTATCTTTGTAGGCTATAGATGAAACGTCCCTTATAGCCGGACAAAATGAACCTTTTCAATAAATTTAAAGGTGCATGTCCTCCTTGCGTCCGCCATTTTGTGAATAGAGCGCGCGTTTGCTTGTTGGCAGTTACAAACATGTGTTTGCCAATCGTTCACACATCAGATACGAGTTTACAAACACGAGAAAGTTGGTGAAAAAGTTGGCGAGAATAGACAAGTTCTATTTGTCGCCGCACAGTTTGCCAACGTGTTTGCGGACTGTTTTTGTGCCGTTCACACATACCAACTTGAGTTTGCGAACACGAGTTTGCCAACTTTAGCTGCCGAGCGCAGGTCGCTTTAGTGAGACGACGAGCATCTCCACCCCTTCCATATGCATGTTTCTGCCGGAATCCTGAAAAGTTCAACAACCGCTCAAAGCAGTTTGCAGATCGCGCCATAAAGGCCATTTTTACGATTTATAAAGTTTCGAATATTAAACCAAAGCTCGAGAACGTTTTTCTTTTTCCAGCAAGTGAATTGCAATGAATGACTTGGCAAGATGGCAGCGGGTTTTTATTTTGAAAAAAAAAATAGCTTCCTAATATGTGAAAGTAGCCCGCGATCAACGCGAGACCCACGTGAGCTCCCGGAGAAAACACACAGGTAAAAAGTGGCGTTTGTGGCGTTTTCGAAGAGTCATTAGGGAACTTAAGCATCGACAACGAAATGCACGACGACGACGTTCGTAACCCAAGGAGGATTCAGTCGAGGGTTTCGTTCTCGGCGGGAAAAAGGAAAGTTAAGCAGTGTGATGTTTTGAGGAGAGGACGAGTTTTGATTCTCCGACTAGTTGCTCTCGCTATGGCTTTCAAAAACGTCCAAAACTGCTTCTAATTAATCACAACGATGGCTTTATCGATGATGATGAATTTGTTGTTCTGTACGACCTCGAATTTCCGTATGATTCGTACGCGCCTTTTGACCTGAAAGAGTTCGATGCGTCCGAGAGTTTTGCAGAGTTTCGCTTTGGAAAACGAGATATACGAATTCTGAAAGAAGTTTTGCAAATCCCTGACATGATTACCTGCAGTCAGGGATTTGCAAAACTTCCTTCAGAATTCGTATATCTCGTTTTCCAAAGCGAAAGTCTGCAAAACTCTCGGACTCATCGAGCTCTTCCAGGTCAAAAGGCGCGTGCGAATCAAACGGAACGTCGAGGTTTTTCGATGCAAAGAGGTCGTACAGAACAACAAATTCATCATCATCGATAAAGCCATCGCTGTGATTATTAGCAAGAGCAGCTAGTCGGAGAACCAAAACTGGTCGTCTCCTCAAAACAACACACTGCTTAACTTTCCTTTTTCCCGCCAAGAACGAAACCCTCGACTCAATCGGCCTTGTGTTGCGAAAGTCGTCGTCGTGCATTTCGTTGTCGATGCTTAAAGTTCCCAATGACTTTTCGGAAAACGCCACAAACGCCAATTTTACCTGTGTGTGTTCCCGGGGCGTCAGTGGGTCTCGCGTTGACGCGGGCTATTCCCACAATTAGGAAGCTATTTTTTTTTTTCAAAATAAAAACCCGCTGCCATCTTGCCAGTCATTCTTGCAAATTCACTTGCTGGGAAAAAGAAAAAACCGTTCTCGAGCTTTGGTTAATTTATTCGACCTTTATAATCGTAAAAATGGCCTTTATCGGCGCGCCGATCTGCAAATGCTTCTGAGCGGTTGTTCGAACTTTTCAGGACTTCCCCGGCCAGAACATGCATATGGACGGGGTGGAATGCTTGTCGTCTCACTAAAGCGACCTTGCGCTCCCGGCAGCTAAAGTTGGCAAACGCGTGTTCGCACAAATCACAGTTCGGTATGGCCCCCCACGTGAACGCACAAAAAACAGTCCTGACAAACACCCGTTGGTCAATTACTGTGCGGCGACAAATAGAACTGTCTATTCTCGCCAACTTTTCACACCACCCCTTTCTGTGCTTGTAAACTCGTATATGAGGTGGTGAACGATTGGCAAACAAATGTTGGAACTCGGCCAACAAGCTATAACACGCGCAGCCTCATTACACCTCCCACAAATGGCGGACGCAAGGACCAATGGCACCTTTAAATTTATTGAAAAGGTCATTTTTTCGGCTATCTCTCAGGTACGTTTCATCTATAGCCTACAAAGATACTAAACAACAAACTCGATAGAGGGTTTTCGTTCAACTTTTTCATATTTCCTCCCCACCGCTCTCGTCTCTTACTACTCTATTTCATACGTTCTAACGTGAGCCAGCCCACTGCACTAATTAAGTCGCACCATGCTTACAAATTTCAGTGCGGTTGATAATGACGGAGTTGACGTGTGAAAAAACTAGTTTACACAAACGATTTGGTGTTTTTTCCCGAGACACGAGTTTGCCAACCGCGCGGGATTTGCTTTTCCTGTTTTCTTGAGATAACTCTCAGGAGGGATATCGTGGGCGAAGGCAGTACGTAGTGAAGCCTATTTCACAGATTAAAACTACCCTTGCATAGTATAAGGTTCGTGGTGGACTCGTTGGACATATCAAACGCCGCAGATTCGCTAGTTAGTGGTCTGTAAAGTACTAGCATGCCTCGACATTCAAGGCGGCATAGTAGCATAAGAGTGGATAATCGAATTATCTAATTAGTACAACTAGCTATCCCCTCGAAAACCCAGATCAAGTGTTTATTCATTCCTATAGAATCTTCAGACTGCACAAAAAAAACATAAACGCACAAACCTGCAATCCAGCTTGAATGCAGAAACCGCCCGCGGGGGTCCATACGAGCCAGCAAGCGCTGAGGAGAGTCACACCCCCCGGTCCGATTGTAGATCAAACCCACCCTATTCCGACACTCCCATCCAGACCTCCGATGGTTTCCTAGTTGTGATCTCGTTCGCATGGTAATTATCATGATACCTGCGTGCTGTGTACAACAAGACCTAGGCTTCCAAATGACACCCGGCATGGAAGACATAGTCGATTCTCGACGCGCCCACACTGGAGTTACCTGTAAAACTAAGCCCTAATGAGGAGCCGCGCCGAGACTCTCCACCCAGCGTAAGGAAATGCAATGATGCCGTCTGCGATAATTTATGATTTCCCAACCACATGGACGTTTTATTAGTTTCGTTTTAGTGCCTGACTATCGCGGTCTTTCTAAGAAGAAAGTACGACACTTATCGTACTTATTTAACCGATCTATCCTATCGTTCCCTGAATTGTGCACAGACTGGCCCGGGTTGGTCTCAGGAAAACCGGCTTTCGCTTGATCCTCCTACTTGAGGTTATTCGTCAAAACAACTTGTCCTGTTGTTTCCTAGCATCAGACTCTTCCCCCCCCGTGAAACATTTCTCTCGGCCAGAATCACTTCAATATGGATTCCTTCAGAAATACCGTTAACTTCTCATCAAGCGCTATAACGGCCAAGCTTCACACGATCAGTTAGAGTAGACTAATTTCGATTATCCACTTAAAGTAGACACCTTAGTTTGAATAAACTCAGCTTATTCGCCTCCGATTGCTATGCAGGTGTATAGGTTGCATGGGGCCCGAAGGCCGAATAACTATCACCTCATAGAAAAAAAACCCTGTGTGCTGCCCGTCTACAATTGGCCCGGTAACCCTTACGACCAAGACACGTGCTGGCTTATACCAATCGACCCTGTAGGCTGGAGCCTTCTGATGTGTAGTCTTAGTCCGATACAACACACCACATCGGCTGGGCGTTCGGGAAAGTGTCTCAAGAAGAGGACTGGATGGCTCCGTAGATTTCGACCGTGGTTGGGATGACTAAAACTGATGGCTTCGGAAACTGAAATGGACGAATTTTGGCTCGGAATGGGACACGATTTTTATCGACTGACGAAACAACACAAGCAGCGTCGAGTAGATCTTGATATAGACACGACGGCACAAAACAGCTTACGCCGAGTACGATTTCTTTGGGGGTCAAGTGAAGAATCTTAGCAAAATAAAACTGAGTCTTGCAGAACATACTCCTGGTATGTGTTTTGACCCTTGACCCTGACACAGTCTTAATTCATAATATAATTTTTTTTTTTTACCTACGATAGCGCTCACTTACCTCCGGCAATTGCTTCCCGAGCTGTGACCCTATGCTCTATCACCCATTTCTTAATTTTTTACCCTTTCGTCTAGGAAACCTGCTGGCGACACTCTTTCCTATCAGTCGGGGGGGTTCAGCGCCTTCTCCCACCACACAAGATCATGACAAACGACAAAGATTGGCCCACTGTGGACGAGTGTTAAGGGAGCTTGGTGGTTCCATATATTGGCTGCTCAACACTCCGATCTAAATTTCGGTGTTCCATCATTCACGTGCTATACATTATTCTCCTATAGCACCGGTGGGCCCTTACTGGTATCACTGAAAGGACACAGCTACTCCGTGAAACGAGCTGAGATGAAACATCAAACCTCAAGTTAAAACCAACCCCGAACAAACGTTGAACGTGTACGGCTTTTAATTCGGCATTCACTCACATCACCCTGATTCCTGAATTAAGTGAGCCTCTTGTATAAGCCCCTCCGAGTTCTCCCCTGATGCCCATTCTACGCAAGATCATAAGAAGCAAGAGCGATGACTGAACTAGGTGATTAAGGCCCAAGTAAGGGAACCACAAGTTTCTATGGTTGATAGGCCTGATAAACCACGCGGGATGTTGGTCAGACCCCACACGAGAAGAATTTGTAAATCACACAGCGCAGCGACGAAGTGATACGAATTCCTTCGAGTGTTCTACCAACACCTCAAGTGTGTTTAATCAGCCTGTAAAAATAGAAACTTTGGGTCGAATTTCTTTTAATATAATAATGACGAAGACCTCGCACTTGCGCGATTTTTCATCATTGTGTTTACGGCACAATATAAACCTATATGCTGATTGACCAATGCAGAGTAGCGCGCATTGATTTTGTCCTAGAGCGTAGTCAAGAGAAGGTTTCCGGTATACTCAGTGGCCCCCATATCAGCACAGTGAGCACACATGCTGACGTTGTTATACGTTATGGCGAAAGGGATTGAGAGTTAAACCAGACCGACCTATTGTTTTGCATGTTTTGTTTCAGCGTCCTTCTTACGCGACGTTTACTTTCCCTTATTTTTTTTTTATAACAAGCTTTATGGGGTAAACCACATAACACAAATAGCATAAATAAAAAAGGCACGACCAAAAAAGGGCAGGTGCTACGAGATGAAGCTTCCCATGCGAGACACCGCCCCTGGATTAAGACCCTAAAATTAAACAAAGGCATACACATATATGTGTGTCCATAAGAGTGCAAGACAACACCACCCGCATTTACCGCGGCTAGAGTAGCTACACTTTGTAACATTGTTCTGTGCAATAGCACTCCCCAGTTGCCAGACGGTACTTGAGAGGTGATTGTAAAGGTGCCCACCTGTGTCCTCATTAGTTTGGCGGCACAGTGTATGAAGAAACGCCCGGGTTGTTTACAAAAACGTGCTATCCGTTCTATAGCACCATTTTTAACACAAACTCATTTTTGTGTCATCACAGCGCAACTTCCAATGTGCTTTCCCACAACCACGCCAGAATTCAACGCGCGTCGGCAGTTTGTAGCATGTTTATGAGTGATATATGGCGTGTTAAAAATTATGCCTTGCGTTCTACAGCTCATGAGGGGCTGCTGCTATGCAGCAACGTTAATTGCAGGGGAAGAGGTTGCAGCGTACTCAGGAGCATCTACGTCACCAGCGCCCACACACACTAGACCATGCTATAGTTGTCGGCTAGTGTATCTGGTTCTTGATCTGAATGGCAAAGCGATTGTAGTGTGAGTTGACCTTGTCTGGACATCAGAACCGACTGTCTGCTCGCTCTTATGTGCAAATCAAGTTTTTCTTATTCTCACTAATTTGCATTTTACATAAGAAATAGCGGAGTCTGTACAAAGCAAGAGATCACATGCAGCCACCTTCAGCGATTGCACAGAAGTGTAAAACTAGAAGCAATAGCTATAATCAAGCACAAACACTGGCAAAATGGGCCTCGTTCTAATAGTGGGTTAACTTGACTCTGAACAAAACCAATTCACCTCCCCCCCCCCACACCCTAGGTTCCAGGTCACCCTGCTTGGAGTAACTGCTTCGAGAACTCAACTCACAAAGCAAACCACAGCGTTATTCTTTTTCAACCCCCCAGTAAAGTTAATCTCTAATAATTTAGGTTAGGTCCCGTATGAAAGTATGATTGAACCAACAAAAATAACTGGGAGGGGATAGTTGGCCACTCCGGTTATAAATGGAATAAACGAATCTAAATGGGTTTTAGGCGGTGATTTGAATAAAGAAAAATGCATAAATGAAAATGAACATAATAATAATAATAATATCTTTATTTATACAGACAGACCGATCAGCAAACCAACTCGAAGGATCCCTTGCTGGGTATAAAAAAACTCGGTGCATCCCTGAGTACATACCCATAAACATTAATAAGTCAAAGTCAATCCCAATAAGTCAAAGCTTCAAAAAACTCGAATCAAACTTTACTTCAAGGCAACAACATTTCTAGCATCAACATGTGTAAAAAAACAACTATAATCCTACAAAAAGATAACATTACACAAGTGTATCCTAACAGAACACCTATATAAGTAAGTAATTGCCATTAGAATATGGTGTATGTCCCCCGCTTCCAAAATTAATACCGTCCCAATTTTATATATTAATGAACAAAAATATATATACAACATGTAAAATCGGAAGGTTATGTAAGTAATGTACATTGCATTGCAAGGAAGGCACTGGACAAATTGAATTTTTTTGGGATTAAAAGGTTCATAACCTCTGCATTTCGCTAACTGAAACTAATACTTTTAAACATGAATGATGGAAAGTGTTACATTGTGGCAAGTTAAGATCTGCATTGTTTTTCCTGAATGCGCCGTCACCCGCCAACGGATATTCCCCCTGACTAAGGTGAAAGAAGGGCTACTCCGTAGTCCTAAAATCCCATAAAAAAAAACAACTGCCATATAAAAGCCAAAGAAAATTAACCATCACTAGCAACTCTCAACACGGCAACCGTTTACTGCCCCCCCCGCTGAGGACTTTCAAATGCGATCTCGGTTTTCTGTGGCCTTTCCACTGTGCTCGGCTTTCTTTGACGTTTTGCGCTGTCACTGCTTCCAAACCCGCCATGTGGCTCATTACATTTTTGCAACACCCAGCGTAGATTATGCACGGATGTTTCATGTGAATTAAATTTACAGTCAAGTTTATTTCTACAGTTTAAAAATAAGCTTTACGTACTGCATTTATTCTTAGAGATAAAACGAGTTGCCCTCGCAAAGTCTAACATCACGTCAACAGTCGAATACCCGAGCACTAAAGCGGCCTGGAATAACAGGACGCCTCCGAAATAATACACTGAAGTAAAATTCGTGACCAGAGCCAAAAAAGAGATGCGAGTCAAAAGTAAACCCATAAAAAACACGGAAGAAGAAAAAAAAAGTGCTCAGTCTGTACGGTCCTGCACCAGTCTGCACGCGTCTGGTTCTCACCAATGCTCTGCATGGTCTGTAATTTGGGGTGACCCAGATCGTGATTGTCTTGCTGTTTACTAGAACATTCAAATCACGAACATAAACTTTCTTTTGTGAAACATTCACCGGCAAATTACTACCGCTCGAAAGCTTGGTCATGAGCCTTTTAAAGCACCTATGTATATGTATGTCGTCTTTGGAGTGAAGTTTTAGTTTTTAAGCTTAAAACAAACATTAATTTACAACGTAAAAGCTCACACTCAACCTTCGAGAAGACAGAGCACCATGGCAAAAAACACGGCGTTTCCGCAACGGCTGTCGGTTGAATTTGTGGAATACCAGCGCCAAGCATTGTGTAGAAAAGTTTGAAGCTCGATTCCCTTGCCGATTTATAAATGTGACCTCGATCACCGCGATTCAAGGTCATTCGCTGCGTCAGCAACTAATTACTTGTACACACCGAAGAACAAACTCACTTCATTCGGTATGACTCTAGCGAAATAATAAAAGGTGCTGTTGTCCATTGAATTGTCTGCCGTGGCATTATGAAAACACCCTATCTGTTCCAAAGAATCGAATAGTTATTTTTATGGCGATGATTCCCCCCCCGCAACGAAATTTTTAAGTCGGTTTCGTTTGGTACCACTCGGCTATTAACATTAAAATTATTTTACTCAGCCAATTTCCGCAGGTGAAGAGATAAGTGATTGCTAAACAATTCAAGAGCGCAATGATCCGGGGACAATTGCATTAGCGTTAATTAGCCTTTGTCTGGTTCTTAAATTATGCAGGAGATCAAGCGGTTCCCTTGCCTAAAAACATAGCCATCGTGTTCTTACCATAGAAACAAAGCTTTAATACTTTACAAAATTTCACAAAATTTTACAATCACATATAAACAATACAACAGCTAGATTTGCTTTTAGATTAGCAAAAGCCTTGCATTATGATGAGGAATTCTTACGTTTATGAATCTGACACTGAAATTTCTTCAAATGTTGTACACTATGTTGGGCTTGGATTTTGATGAGAAGTATAATGTTCAATCTTTGCTAGGAATGGAAATCTGCGCTCAGGCACCCTTTTTTGCTCTCCATATAATTTGATTGGTTAACGACAGCAACTGAGTTGACCTTAAGGACGTTCGCCCGCGAAACGTTTTCTTTGATAGCATTTTCACTTTATAACGTTTCTAATCGCAGTCAGATAATGAGCCTTACTGTTGTGTCAGAGAATGGCCAAACAAAACCTGGAGTCACAAACAGCGCTGTGGAAAATATCCCGGATTTTGAAACAATTTGGTTGGCACGTAATTATCAACATGTATACGCGATAAACCATATTTCGATTTCTTTGACGGACCCTTTGTATATTTTTTAAGACAATATCAATGTCACAAAGAAAATGTTTTCATTTCAGAGCACGAGCTGAAAAAAGCATTGCACGATTACATTGACGGGAGCGGGTGGGTGAGACTAGTAATTTTGACTTGGTTGGTCTGAGTATGCGCATGCAAGTTATCTGACTCTTCTTTCGCCCGCCCCGGGTTCGGGTAATAAGGAGAGAGTTCCGGGACTAGGAACTACAAAAGAGGTAATTAACCATAAGGGATATAAGCGGCCAACGGCAAAAAAGACGCAAAAATTGTCCAGGTAGTGGTCGTGAGGACTGAATGCCTGCCATTCAGGTCGGAAGTGCCATGGAGTAGATAACATATGTTACCACCCCAACTAAGGTATCACAATTGGATAACATTCAATTATAATTAACCTGGACTGATAGTGAGCAAGTCGTTGAAAGTGAAATTGCTTTACTTTCACTCCTTTGTAACATACCCACAAAGCCTAATGGGTCCCACAGGAAACAACTCCAGCTGGTTAGCCTGAGTGGGACCTTGAACCTGCGACCCTCAAGTCCTGGAAATAACATGTCGAACACGCTGCCTCCTAAATTGACTCTAATCCTAGCAAACGATGCAAATAACGTCAACGTTTTATTGAGCTCGTAAAACTCCCGCTTCTACACGTGCGTCATGAATGTTTGGTTATTTTGAAGTATAGAAAACATAATGAGCGAATACAAATTCGCGACGTCCCTTCCCCCTCCCTTTCCTTTTTTATGGGCGGTGCAGAAGACCACCAAGAGAATGGTTCATGAAACCTTTGTACTTTTAGTTGATAATTCTGGTTAGAGTTGGATACCTTAGAAAAAATGATTTGAAAATGCCAGGAATTGTGAGCCCCCGACGCCACGACGATAGAGTAGGTCAAGTTCGTAATCTATCACACCAAATTTGCTCCAATCGTAAACCATGTTTAACTCGCTCTTTTTTAGCTTTTGTCTTTGAAATGGGTGCTTCTTCTGCACTACCATTTTAAAAAACGTCCCAGTCTTTTAAAAACTTTGTTTGTTTTAAAAATGTGATGGCAAAAAAAACGAGGTAAGCCATAGGTAAATTTATTCTGACCCCCAGGAATTGCTACGGCACCTTCCGTCTGATGCGGTTCGTCTCAGAGCGAGTATAGTCCTTTAAAAAGTACGGTTGTTAAACGTTGTGATTGACAGCTTCTCAAACCTGAGTTGGACAGTTGTGTATTCAGCACACAACACAACAGTTGCAGGATTAAAAACCTATCCCCTTTGCATAGTTTATAGGTTTCCTAAAATATAGCATCAGGACCCGCGCGCCGCTTGCATTGGTCAAAAACCTATGTTTTATCAGCGTATAAAAACCATAGAAAACAAGCATCGCTTATTGTTTGCGCCTTGCAAAATCCTCCCATATTTTAAAGAAAATGACGTATAGCCTAAGCCTTACATGTGTTACACTGTGATAAAACTCTCTGGCATTTGGAACGCTAGAGAAATGGAGAAACACTCGCCTGCGGCTCGTGTTTTTTACGTTTCCCTCGTGTTTTCAACCATGACCATCGTGTTTTATAAAAGTGTAATACACGGCTAGGCCTTCTTTCATTATGTTGAATACTGAATTATTATTCCACTGAATGTCACCGGACCGATCATATAGTTGCATAGGGCGGAGAAAAATATTAAAAAAAGGCTACATACACAGAGCATCCATGACATTTGAATCACCCGATGCAAGTCGTCCCGTCACAGATGCTTAAACCTAAATATATCATTAAACGCTCTGCCCCCCCTCGACGCTCTTGCCTGGTGGTTGCCACCAACACTTAATTTTTAAACACAGAGCAAAGAAAAATCAGTAAAGACAGTACTTTCGTATTTACAAGAGCACCTTTCAAAATATCTCGTACTTTAAGTAACGAGGAGGTACGAGGGCGTTGGTCCCTCACGGACGTGGAGGCCCTCTCCCGAAAGACCAAAGTTTGTTGAGTTGCCCGTTCCCTGGGCTCAGTTATTACCTATTCCCTCACGCCAAAGATATGGACCCAAGAAGCTCCAACTGCAGCGACGTGACACTGCAGTTGCAAACTTATGGATTGTGATTTTTAAGGTCCAATGTCCTCTAGCAGTAGGAAATGCGCCTGCGTGCCGCTGTAAATTCCAGACGCGATTAGGGTAGAGTGGCTAGGCCGAGCGAAGGGCAGACCCGGCACTGGGAATTGAAGAAAATAAAAGGGTGTGGGACAAGACCTGACTTATCGCTAACACTTTCCCAAATAGTACAGTATTTGTGGTTTCGGATATTGCTTGTAGAAAATGACACACTGCACCCACCCAAACTGACAATCCTAACTATCTGATTTGTACTCTTTTCACAACTTCGGGAACAACATGTTTAGGGGATTAACAGCCTGATAACAGAGTCCCCGAACAAATACTCCGGGTACAAGAAAAGGAAAAAAAAAACAAAAACATGACTTAATGCGAAAAAGCAGACAAAACATATTTATTAACCCTCCTGAAACACAACGTTCGTCATTGTGCCTCAGTTTAAGAAATGATACCCAAACCCACGTCCTTTATAGAGCTTCGTGCATAAAACTTCGATTTCAGAAACACCCTCAAACGTTTCATAAAAACACACGTGTCAACGGCACGAACATGTTTTAAATGACAAACGATCTCTACACGAAAGCATTATACGTATTTAGTCCCGTTATCTAGTTAACCTGATATTCATTTTACAAATACACCCTACAAAATACTTACACTATTAAGCGGAACACGTTGTTTTTCCCCCCCCCCCTTATGTTCCTACAGTGTTTTAAAAATGGCCCATAGCACGCACTCACAATTCAAGCTTATCTATGATTTATTCCTGCATACAGATTGGTTAGGATTACTGGGTCCGTAGACACCCCTAGACAACTGAAGAAGCACTAGAAAATCATTAATTCGCACAATGTGTAAAAAGAAGGTGCTACACCTTGGTCAGG
>JAHPZR010027347.1:2500-15000 GCA_019787425.1 Platygyra sinensis
TAATGAAATTCAACTCCCACTTTGACCCACACAGGATGATGTGAGAAAACTTTCTTAAACAAGAAAGAATTAACAAATAAAGAAGCCTTGACTGTGCTCTGTTCTGTTGTAAAGCACGCAGGAAGGGGTAGGGCATGAAAGAAGTATAGGGAAAACAACACACAGTCAAGTGTTTTTCCCTACTTTTTGAGTGCTCTACCACTTCCTTAGTGCTTTACAACAAAACAGAGCACAGTCGAGGCTTCTTCATTTGTTTTATGATAAAGAATCCAATAATTCCCCTGCCCTTTTGCTGAATTTTCAAACCAAAATTTATTTTCCAAAGGAGTAAAAGTGGCATCAGTGGTGTACTAATCTCTGATTAAGCACACTAAAATGAGCCAATCACAATCCTTGTTAGAATTGTTCGCATAATTGATTGGCTAACGAGACAACAGCTGTCAATCACAAATTGGACTTAAGCTGAGCTTTCACTTTGGAGTGGCTTCCGAGAGAAGACGATGCTTTTCAAAGTTTGTTTTTTTAATAGTTTAACCTGTTTAATCAGGACGTAAATGCAGGTAAAGGTTGCTAGTCCAGAGGAATCCAGCCAAATTGTGGCTCATGAAAACATGTACTTTTCCAAATGAAATTACGACAGAAGGAGCTCAAAGCTTCAATTAATGCAAATGTGAAATGCTGAGTTGTATTTGAAAGAAGCTACATTTATTTCTGGCTTTCATCCCCTTGGAGCAAGATTGCCCGAACTAACATCAAAGTTGGAAAGAGTAGACTTCTCATTTTTCAACTGATTACTTGTCGGGTAAATGATGATACGAAATTGTTGAGGTTCACTTTGCTGAGATAACCAGAGCCTAAGCAAGCAAGAGTTACTACACTGCATGTAAGTGTTGTTTGAGCATTTGTGTAAAAATAAAGCTTCTAATCATTAACAGAGTCAGCTCAATTGGTATTCTCTGCTGTTGTTTTGCTTCTTCAGTATAATTTCTGCCTTCGTAATGTATTGCCTTTCATTGAGAATTCGCTAGGTTGAGAAACGCTATGTGTTTTGTCGGAATCTATGGCAAAACTTGTTATTTTCCTACAGTTTTTACACTACTGTTGTCAACAATGGTCTCCGTGAGCCATATTTACTGCTGTCAAACAGCTCGTTTACATTGCTTTTGTCTGAGTCATGCACAAGGGATGTTTAATTTCAATTTGTCAAAATTCCCGAAGCAAAAATTTGAAAGCCAGCTTAATGTCATCAACACGTTCTCTAATCTCTGATAAAGCATGCTGTTTCAGCCAATCAGAGCATGTGCTATATGAAAACTTCATTATAATATATATTACTATCCCTGTAACTTATAGCTGATTATTTAACACAGTTGTTCATAATATGACAAATTAAAATAATACTTTCTTCCTGATAAGGGATGTTTTTAATAACAAATATACTAGAACTTCCACAATTAAGAGTAAATTCCCACATTATATATACATGTAAAGAATTACATTGTGGGTAAAATGAAAACACAGTAAAAGCATTGCACTTCAATAAATGAGTTATAATAGGTGACTGTATTAACTTTCATGATCAACGGCCTGGTCAACAAAGAATGGTCTCCTGATGGAAGGCAAGTAAAGTTTCCAATTTTCTTTCTTGGGGTCTCTGATGGAGTTGACCCTGCTGGGGGATCATGAGAGTGTAACTGACCTGGGGCCTCTTTCTCAAAGCTCCCAGTAATTACCGGGCCCATTAAGCTGTTTTGTTTTTCATTCCAGATGGGAGTTTCGAACGTTTTGACAATTGTACAGTTAAGTTATCTAAATAAACAAAATGAACTTTATAAGAGGTCAGAACACGCCCTACTTTTCGAGACTTTGATTTCGAAATATGATTCAGTTACCGGGTCTTTCAAACGGGCCCCTGGTTAGCACTCAAATTTTTGGAATCATCTATGTCGGCTGTTACACCTAGGAAAATAAACTACTAGTAATCAAAGATTATGAGAGTGCATTCAACGCCATATAAATGTTTATACAGATAAATGATTTCCGTAGCTGCCTCTCAACCTCTAAAAACCAACCTTTTTCATCAACAACCGGGGTTTTACAGAAAGATATTTCAGTGACAAAGTCCATGCCAGTCTGATTGAAGACTGCGTTGCGTGATGGCACCATAGACTCACAAGTTTAATAGGACTAAAAAATTTACATCAGCTTTCAAATTTTGTGCAAAATATTGTCACATTGACTTGTAATGTTTAAGCGCAAAAGCTAATTTGTAAAAGTATATTCTTTTCGAACATTATTCTAAGCAGGAAGCTCAAATATAACTGAGTAAACATTTGCAATCGCGTGCCCGTTGATCGCGTAAACAACCTCCGTGCGACTGATTCGAGTATTTCCCCTGGCCCGATTAACAAAGTACACAGTATTTACATTTCCATTCCCTGGTTCAGGTTCACTCTTATAGATCTTTCCTTCAGAGTACTCTTCCCCTGATTCCAAATAATATTCGACCGGATACTACTGACCTTTCCTGTCGCAATTGGAACTAAATCCACAAATGCAATCAAATAAAGCCCGGGGATTTACTACAGCTGTTTCCAGTGAACATCCCAAAGCCTAGGCGATCGTGTTCGTGAACATATAAAATAAACAAGCTCAGTGTGAGCTCGAACGAACGTTTAAATAACATCATACTGGAAAGGACTATTGAATATAATACTACTCAGTCTCAAAATTCCACGGCAAAAGAGCGAGATCGAGAGCACATTGAAAGAAGGACCAAAGTCTACATTGCCTGCTCACGGTACAGTACCAGTTTACTGGCCGTGACATAGTTAATAACTATACTGTGACATGCCCCTGCAAAAATTAAGCGGGGTGGCCATTTTTGTGCCCTTACAGGAATGTGGATTTTCCAGCCTATAACCTTACACAGGGTAACTAACTCTCCAGTCACGCAACAAAATTAGGCTTGCGTTCCACTTAGTCGAACGCAACCAGTACTCTGAGCTCAATACAGCATACAAAAGTGTTAATTGGACTCCTGCTATGCTCACAAATTTATGAAGAACAATATAAAAACATTTCCTTTTCTTTTTGTGTCTCACACGATAGTATCTTACACAGCATGTGACATGTGAAATCTGTGCAATTCTCGATTTGTTATTATCCAAACCTCCAAAAAGTCGAAACTCCTGGGTCACTAAGAGTCACTTTGTTATGAATTTGTATGAACATTTCAAGAACTAAAATATTTATCGTAAATTGCAATTATTCCAACTACAAATGAATTTACGCACCTAGTCAAAGCATTTACAGAAGGTTTGAAATGCTCATTTTGAAACATCATAAAATACAGTACCGCTCAAAAGTAAGTTCACACTCGAAACTTGAACCTTGAGACTCAATCCTCGAACCTCGATGCTTGAAACATTTCAGGATCGAGTCTCGAGTATTGAGTCTCAAGTCTCAAGGATTGAGTCTTGAGGTTTGAGAAACAAGGTTTTCTCCAATATGCAAAAACTCGAAAGGGTTTCGAAGAAATGATTTATTTCTTGAAGGAAGAATAATACAGTACAGCTGTACTCCTCACACCTAAAGTGCAAGTGTTTCGCGTTGATCGTTATCACATGAAAACATTCGACCATACAATAGAGGACTAAACAACAATTTTTTTCTGAGACAACTTGTGTTCAAAACTTAATTTAGACCTGCATTCGACAATGGAAACTCACCGGTAAATGCAGATAACCCTTAACCTTCAGAGCCGTTCGCAAAATTGCTGAAATAAAGGATACTTCTAGTACTGTAGCCAACAGCAGCACGCGCAGCGCCATGGAGTCTAGCCGTAATCGAAGCGCAACGTGTTTGTTTACTTTGCATATCAGATTGTGAACTACACTGTAACCCGACTTTTTTCCATTGACTGTAGTCCTCTTAGTGCTGATCACTTTCTTGTTTACATACTTCCAAGTTCCTGTATTACACGCTGGGTATCTTTGTTATTATCCAGCCTTGAGTAAATTTGTTCAGTTCACCGAAGATCGTGTTCGACTACTTAAATGTTCACCTGCATCTTGTCTAGCTCCACGAAATCATTGTGAGGAGAAGCGCGAGAAATTTATAACACGCAGAATTAACAACAAATCGCCTTCCCACTTCACATGCAGGCACAGTGTCCAATTTTGAAAAGCCGACAAGATCATATTTTTTTCATTTGGGTGAATGAAAAATAGTTTCAGTTGAGGGAAAACGTCTTCGTATTAAAGAAACACTATTCTAAGTCATTTTCCAGGAACTCTGAAAGTATTTTTGACTTACTTAGCCATTTCTTTTTAATAATGTAGCACTTTTCATGTCGTGCGGCAGTGCACAACTTGCATGTTTCGCCGAAAACAGAGATTTACCTGGATTTTAGCATCAGAAATGCTGGCTTCGTTTTTGCGGTAGAAATATGTGACTTCTCAGTTTTCGCGTACAATTTCCACAGTTTTAATTAATATATCGTTTTTGAGTTAAGTTTTGTACAGAGAAACTTAAAATTGCTAAACTTAAGTTTCGTCCCAACATGGCTATTTTTATCCTGGAAAGGAATTTGATTGGGACAGATTTTGATCACGTGCTAGGCAACCACTTCTGAGCAGTGAGCGCGTCTCGTAATCAACAAAACAACGCTGTAAATTGTAGTTTTTGCCATTTGCTTCGTCTAAACACTTGATTACCCTTGAGCCCAGGGGAGGTTGGACACGAGCCGAACTGCATTATGGTAGAGGCAATTAACCAATCAGGAGCGCGTATTTTCTTGGGAGTCGATTTGGAAGAAATCGTCGCTCGAGGGATGAAGAGGATTTCTTTGCGTGTTTTCTCGGCATAAACAAGTTTGATGATCTAATTGCCTAAAGGAAAAGAAAGGTAAGGATCTAAAGTTTTAGTGCGTCGCTTTTTTTGGCCAATTTGTCGAACTTTGTTGCCACTATTGGGATTCAACTGTAAGGCGAGTCAAAAATGGCACATCGTGGTGACGATTTACGGTGTGCATAATCAACCATTTCTTGCTCCGAGACAATGGAGTTTTCAGCCAAGAAAAATGTATCATCGTATTCTAGAATAGTTATAGTTTATTTCTAAGACGTCGCACCCCATCGCACCCCTTACCGTTTTCTTGCTATATTCGTCTAAAGATTGACATTTTTTTTGGCGGTAATCAAGACAGCACTGTCACCAAACATGAAGTGAAACCTAGTTGTTTTCATTTTATTTTCATCTGTTTAACTCGATTTATTTTTTGCCGTTGTAATGTTACATTAATGTTATTAGTTTTATGTCTGGTACTTAATAGATTGCTGTATTTTTACAGATTAATGTTATTTATCGAGGCTATAAAACCCCTTGAATTATTTATATTCAAGCAGATTCAAGGTCAATAGGCTCCTTGTAATTTATATTGCATCATTTATCTGGGCATGGTTCAATACTTCTTTGTAATTGTTGTTCTCAGCAGAGATCTGGGTAGACACAAATATTGATTTCCTGGTGGATATTAATAACTGGTGTTATAACCAGGAGCTGTGTAATAAAAACAGAGAGTCCTCTTCATATGCTGTCTCTACAATGTGGTGGCTTTGAGTAAGCTTGATGAATTTGCCTTTATGAGGAGAAAGAAGGTTCAAATATTAATTTTTTACTTTCATGTTTTGGAAATCTTTTCTGCAAAATGTTGTAATTTTAGCATATAGTTGTGTTATCATGCATTTCGTGACTGTCAGGTTTAGGCTGTAATAAAATGTTGATAGTAAAGTTTAATAAAAAAAGATACCTTTGTTTCTGTAATATACAGCTTTTTGTGTGTTGTCACCTGTTTTGCCTATGTGCAAATGCTATGTACCCAGTGTGGTGTTTGGGAAGATAAATAACCCACTAGACACCATGTAAAGCAACTAACATAGTTTAATGGCAGATACTGAAATACACACTTCTTGGCCAAAGCACATGGTAAAACCACATGATGCAGTCAACATACATAGCACCTATCTCATTTGGGTACTAGGCCTGGTTGTGCAGAATTACTGAATGATTATAAACAATTATTGGATGAGGTTTTCATGATATCTAGAATAATCAAGGTTGAGGTAAGGGTTATCAGCCAAAGCTGAATGCCAAGGCTGATAACCCTTACTCGACAAAGATTATTCTGGATATCACAAAAACCGAATTGAATAATTGTTTTATGTTTTTGCTCCTACAATGACGGGAAGCAACACAAAGCGTGCAAATTTGACATGATTACGGGCCGTGACCTTGAAAGTCCTTGACATAATTAATTATTGTATAATCTGCAGTTATGATGTCATGGGCACTGATTTCGAAAATTCACTGTATGCTCTCTGCCAATCAGAAGAGTTGGAGATCTGATGTACAATAATTGATGTTGCTGGTATTCACTGGCAATAACTTAATTTGCCCCAGGCCCTCTGAACTGACTCCAGATCAGTTGTTTGTTGACATCAGCTCCCATCTGATTGTTCCTCATTTGCTCTTTCAAGTTGTTTGATTTAACCTCCCCCCCCCCTCCCCCCTGATTGAATCCCTGCTTGAGTCCCCAGACTCCCTCTCTTGTTTATAAAGATGCCAAAACTGATACACTGGCTCTTGCTTTTTTTAGTTACAAATGGTAAAAACAGAGTGTTAAAACACTTTGTTTTTCACATGGGAGTAAATTCAGTTAGAGCTAACAAGTTATGGCCTCTTGTTCCCAGCCAAAAAAATTGTCAAATTAATATAAATAATCACTGTAAAGAGTCGCTTAAATGCTCCCATTTTCATAACCTTTTAATTAAAAAAATAACTCTTGCACGCCTCGCGTGCCTATGTTATATAGCCAGTTGGTTGACAAATTATGTGAGAAAGAGAAAGTCCAACAAACTTAAAAAGCACTCTAGCTAGGACATGCAGGCATCCCAAAAGTGTAATCCTTGATATTTATGAGCAGAAGACATTTTCCCAATGATGAGGGTATTATGATTTGTCACAAGGAATGGTTGGTAATTAGTGTATCACTACATGCATCCAATTATCAGTGCACTGAAATTATGCATCTTTCAGTCGCTAAAAAATGAGATAATATTGCATTAAAAATTGAGACTAGGCAGCCATACCACACCAAAGTCCTAAAATGGTCACTTCTATTTTAAATGAAAATCCTGGTCTGTCCTTGGAGAGAGTAGGGTATCAAATAAAAAAATTGCTGAGAAATTTCCAAGTCCATAAATCCATACTTACCATAAGGATAAAAGGTTTTAAGATTTACACAGTATCTGAAAAAATAAACCCTTGAGTTGACTATTATTTTAGGGATCAGTTATCTTGCCTTTGAAAAATTGGGTTGTCCTTGCAGAAAATTATCTCCTGATGCCCCTTCCCAAGCATCTCAACACAAAAAACCAAGAGCCAGTGTATCAGTTTTGGCATCTTTATAAACAAGAGAGGGAGTCTGGGGACTCAAGCAGGGATTCAATCAGGGGGAGGGGGGGGGGGAGGTTAAATCAAACAACTTGAAAGAGCAAATGAGAAACAATCAGATGGGAGCTGATGTCAACAAACAACTGATCTGGAGTCAGTTCAGAGGGCCTGGGGCAAATTAAGTTATTGCCAGTGAATACCAGCAACATCAATTATTGTACATCAGATCTCCAACTCTTCTGATTGGCAGAGAGCATACAGTGAATTTTCGAAATCAGTGCCCATGACATCATAACTGCAGATTATACAATAATTAATTATGTCAAGGACTTTCAAGGTCACGGCCCGTAATCATGTCAAATTTGCACGCTTTGTGTTGCTTCCCGTCATTGTAGGAGCAAAAACATAAAACAATTATTCAATTCGGTTTTTGTGATATCCAGAATAATCTTTGTCGAGTAAGGGTTATCAGCCTTGGCATTCAGCTTTGGCTGATAACCCTTAC
The DNA here is from genome assembly GCA_019787425.1 of Platygyra sinensis. Taxonomy (NCBI): domain Eukaryota; kingdom Metazoa; phylum Cnidaria; class Anthozoa; order Scleractinia; family Merulinidae; genus Platygyra; species Platygyra sinensis. Next base: position 10,461 of record JAHPZR010027347.1, read on the forward strand.
CTCAACCTTGATTATTCTAGATATCATGAAAACCTCATCCAATAATTGTTTATAATCATTCAGTAATTCTGCACAACCAGGCCTAGTACCCAAATGAGATAGGTGCTATGTATGTTGACTGCATCATGTGGTTTTACCATGTGCTTTGGCCAAGAAGTGTGTATTTCAGTATCTGCCATTAAACTATGTTAGTTGCTTTACATGGTGTCTAGTGGGTTATTTATCTTCCCAAACACCACACTGGGTACATAGCATTTGCACATAGGCAAAACAGGTGACAACACACAAAAAGCTGTATATTACAGAAACAAAGGTATCTTTTTTTTATTAAACTTTACTATCAACATTTTATTACAGCCTAAACCTGACAGTCACGAAATGCATGATAACACAACTATATGCTAAAATTACAACATTTTGCAGAAAAGATTTCCAAAACATGAAAGTAAAAAATTAATATTTGAACCTTCTTTCTCCTCATAAAGGCAAATTCATCAAGCTTACTCAAAGCCACCACATTGTAGAGACAGCATATGAAGAGGACTCTCTGTTTTTATTACACAGCTCCTGGTTATAACACCAGTTATTAATATCCACCAGGAAATCAATATTTGTGTCTACCCAGATCTCTGCTGAGAACAACAATTACAAAGAAGTATTGAACCATGCCCAGATAAATGATGCAATATAAATTACAAGGAGCCTATTGACCTTGAATCTGCTTGAATATAAATAATTCAAGGGGTTTTATAGCCTCGATAAATAACATTAATCTGTAAAAATACAGCAATCTATTAAGTACCAGACATAAAACTAATAACATTAATGTAACATTACAACGGCAAAAAATAAATCGAGTTAAACAGATGAAAATAAAATGAAAACAACTAGGTTTCACTTCATGTTTGGTGACAGTGCTGTCTTGATTACCGCCAAAAAAAATGTCAATCTTTAGACGAATATAGCAAGAAAACGGTAAGGGGTGCGATGGGGTGCGACGTCTTAGAAATAAACTATAACTATTCTAGAATACGATGATACATTTTTCTTGGCTGAAAACTCCATTGTCTCGGAGCAAGAAATGGTTGATTATGCACACCGTAAATCGTCACCACGATGTGCCATTTTTGACTCGCCTTACAGTTGAATCCCAATAGTGGCAACAAAGTTCGACAAATTGGCCAAAAAAAGCGACGCACTAAAACTTTAGATCCTTACCTTTCTTTTCCTTTAGGCAATTAGATCATCAAACTTGTTTATGCCGAGAAAACACGCAAAGAAATCCTCTTCATCCCTCGAGCGACGATTTCTTCCAAATCGACTCCCAAGAAAATACGCGCTCCTGATTGGTTAATTGCCTCTACCATAATGCAGTTCGGCTCGTGTCCAACCTCCCCTGGGCTCAAGGGTAATCAAGTGTTTAGACGAAGCAAATGGCAAAAACTACAATTTACAGCGTTGTTTTGTTGATTACGAGACGCGCTCACTGCTCAGAAGTGGTTGCCTAGCACGTGATCAAAATCTGTCCCAATCAAATTCCTTTCCAGGATAAAAATAGCCATGTTGGGACGAAACTTAAGTTTAGCAATTTTAAGTTTCTCTGTACAAAACTTAACTCAAAAACGATATATTAATTAAAACTGTGGAAATTGTACGCGAAAACTGAGAAGTCACATATTTCTACCGCAAAAACGAAGCCAGCATTTCTGATGCTAAAATCCAGGTAAATCTCTGTTTTCGGCGAAACATGCAAGTTGTGCACTGCCGCACGACATGAAAAGTGCTACATTATTAAAAAGAAATGGCTAAGTAAGTCAAAAATACTTTCAGAGTTCCTGGAAAATGACTTAGAATAGTGTTTCTTTAATACGAAGACGTTTTCCCTCAACTGAAACTATTTTTCATTCACCCAAATGAAAAAAATATGATCTTGTCGGCTTTTCAAAATTGGACACTGTGCCTGCATGTGAAGTGGGAAGGCGATTTGTTGTTAATTCTGCGTGTTATAAATTTCTCGCGCTTCTCCTCACAATGATTTCGTGGAGCTAGACAAGATGCAGGTGAACATTTAAGTAGTCGAACACGATCTTCGGTGAACTGAACAAATTTACTCAAGGCTGGATAATAACAAAGATACCCAGCGTGTAATACAGGAACTTGGAAGTATGTAAACAAGAAAGTGATCAGCACTAAGAGGACTACAGTCAATGGAAAAAAGTCGGGTTACAGTGTAGTTCACAATCTGATATGCAAAGTAAACAAACACGTTGCGCTTCGATTACGGCTAGACTCCATGGCGCTGCGCGTGCTGCTGTTGGCTACAGTACTAGAAGTATCCTTTATTTCAGCAATTTTGCGAACGGCTCTGAAGGTTAAGGGTTATCTGCATTTACCGGTGAGTTTCCATTGTCGAATGCAGGTCTAAATTAAGTTTTGAACACAAGTTGTCTCAGAAAAAAATTGTTGTTTAGTCCTCTATTGTATGGTCGAATGTTTTCATGTGATAACGATCAACGCGAAACACTTGCACTTTAGGTGTGAGGAGTACAGCTGTACTGTATTATTCTTCCTTCAAGAAATAAATCATTTCTTCGAAACCCTTTCGAGTTTTTGCATATTGGAGAAAACCTTGTTTCTCAAACCTCAAGACTCAATCCTTGAGACTTGAGACTCAATACTCGAGACTCGATCCTGAAATGTTTCAAGCATCGAGGTTCGAGGATTGAGTCTCAAGGTTCAAGTTTCGAGTGTGAACTTACTTTTGAGCGGTACTGTATTTTATGATGTTTCAAAATGAGCATTTCAAACCTTCTGTAAATGCTTTGACTAGGTGCGTAAATTCATTTGTAGTTGGAATAATTGCAATTTACGATAAATATTTTAGTTCTTGAAATGTTCATACAAATTCATAACAAAGTGACTCTTAGTGACCCAGGAGTTTCGACTTTTTGGAGGTTTGGATAATAACAAATCGAGAATTGCACAGATTTCACATGTCACATGCTGTGTAAGATACTATCGTGTGAGACACAAAAAGAAAAGGAAATGTTTTTATATTGTTCTTCATAAATTTGTGAGCATAGCAGGAGTCCAATTAACACTTTTGTATGCTGTATTGAGCTCAGAGTACTGGTTGCGTTCGACTAAGTGGAACGCAAGCCTAATTTTGTTGCGTGACTGGAGAGTTAGTTACCCTGTGTAAGGTTATAGGCTGGAAAATCCACATTCCTGTAAGGGCACAAAAATGGCCACCCCGCTTAATTTTTGCAGGGGCATGTCACAGTATAGTTATTAACTATGTCACGGCCAGTAAACTGGTACTGTACCGTGAGCAGGCAATGTAGACTTTGGTCCTTCTTTCAATGTGCTCTCGATCTCGCTCTTTTGCCGTGGAATTTTGAGACTGAGTAGTATTATATTCAATAGTCCTTTCCAGTATGATGTTATTTAAACGTTCGTTCGAGCTCACACTGAGCTTGTTTATTTTATATGTTCACGAACACGATCGCCTAGGCTTTGGGATGTTCACTGGAAACAGCTGTAGTAAATCCCCGGGCTTTATTTGATTGCATTTGTGGATTTAGTTCCAATTGCGACAGGAAAGGTCAGTAGTATCCGGTCGAATATTATTTGGAATCAGGGGAAGAGTACTCTGAAGGAAAGATCTATAAGAGTGAACCTGAACCAGGGAATGGAAATGTAAATACTGTGTACTTTGTTAATCGGGCCAGGGGAAATACTCGAATCAGTCGCACGGAGGTTGTTTACGCGATCAACGGGCACGCGATTGCAAATGTTTACTCAGTTATATTTGAGCTTCCTGCTTAGAATAATGTTCGAAAAGAATATACTTTTACAAATTAGCTTTTGCGCTTAAACATTACAAGTCAATGTGACAATATTTTGCACAAAATTTGAAAGCTGATGTAAATTTTTTAGTCCTATTAAACTTGTGAGTCTATGGTGCCATCACGCAACGCAGTCTTCAATCAGACTGGCATGGACTTTGTCACTGAAATATCTTTCTGTAAAACCCCGGTTGTTGATGAAAAAGGTTGGTTTTTAGAGGTTGAGAGGCAGCTACGGAAATCATTTATCTGTATAAACATTTATATGGCGTTGAATGCACTCTCATAATCTTTGATTACTAGTAGTTTATTTTCCTAGGTGTAACAGCCGACATAGATGATTCCAAAAATTTGAGTGCTAACCAGGGGCCCGTTTGAAAGACCCGGTAACTGAATCATATTTCGAAATCAAAGTCTCGAAAAGTAGGGCGTGTTCTGACCTCTTATAAAGTTCATTTTGTTTATTTAGATAACTTAACTGTACAATTGTCAAAACGTTCGAAACTCCCATCTGGAATGAAAAACAAAACAGCTTAATGGGCCCGGTAATTACTGGGAGCTTTGAGAAAGAGGCCCCAGGTCAGTTACACTCTCATGATCCCCCAGCAGGGTCAACTCCATCAGAGACCCCAAGAAAGAAAATTGGAAACTTTACTTGCCTTCCATCAGGAGACCATTCTTTGTTGACCAGG
>JAHPZR010027347.1:20000-25765 GCA_019787425.1 Platygyra sinensis
CTAACCTCTTTTGGTTTTGGTCCATCATTTGTGCAATGGATTCATACATTTTACAATAATATCTCAAGTTGTGTCATAAACAATGGTTTTTCTACTCAGCCCTTTGCAGTCGAAAGGGGAGTAAGACAAGGAGACCCCCTCTCTGCTTACTTGTTCATCATAGTGCTAGAAATTCTTTGTATTAGTATACGCAGTAGTAAAGATATTTGTGGTATTAAGGTAGATAATGAAGAGATCAGATTAAGCCTTTTCGCAGATGACTTAACTGGTGTTTTGAAAGACAATCTTTCGCTTGTGAACTTTCTTAAGCTTATAGAAGATTTCGGAATTTGTTTAGGCTTGAAGATCAACCATGATAAATCAGAAACAATGTTATTAGGTAATCGCTCTTCTACTCTACAACAAGACAACGCCATTTTATGCAACTTAAAAATTAAAAAAGTTGTTAAAATCCTGGGAGTGCACTTCACCTATGACCTTCGAGCGAAACAAAAATTAAATGTTGATGAATTAATTAGTTCCATTCAACAAAAACTACGAGTTTGGAGGTGGAGGGATTTGACTATTATTGGAAGAATTCAAATTGTCAAAACCTTTGTTATTCCTATTTTCCTATATCGCGCGAGTTTGATATCAGTAAATAGGGAATTTGTGAAAGATGTGAACAAAATTATCTTTGATTTTATCTGGAAGGGGAAGGACAAAATCAAATGCTCTGCTCTTATTAGTGACATTGAAGATGGGGGGACTTAAAGCCTCACATTTAGATTCCATAATAGAGACTCAGAGAATCCTTTGTTGCAAAAAATTGGCAAGTGATCAACCGAGCAATTGGAAAAAAATTCTACTGCATTATCTTGAACCTGTAGGGGGTAAGCTTATTTTATGTTGCGATTTTGATTTGAAGAAACTTCCCGTAAAGCTTCCAGCATTTTATGAAGAATGCTTTAAAAGTTTCGCAAAATGTTCCGCAGCAAACCACACAAGTGTACAAGATCAAAATAGACAAGACCTTTCAAAAGCTATTGTGTGGAATAATAAATTTATTTGTATCGGTGGCAAATCTGTGTATTTTAGAAATCTCGCAGAAAAAGGAAGTCTTCGAATGGGAGATTTAATCTCCGACAATAATGAATTTATTGTTAAAAGTAATTACAAGTTGAGAGAATTAAACATCTCGCCGTTAGATATATTTAGACTTGTTTCTGTAATCGATGCCTTACCAGTTGAATGGCGTGAATCATTAAACACGTTTGCTTCTACAGCTGACGAGCCTTTCAACTTGCATAATGAAATCAAATTAAGTTTGAATGACAAAAATGTTTTAATCGAAACAGTCGCTTCAAAGACCATATATAAAGAACTTCGAAATAAAATCATCACTCCATCGCCTGCTCAACTAAATTTTAATACCCATTTTGTTATTGATGTTTTGGAATGGAAAGAGATTTACAGCTTGCCATTTCGTACTTCCTTGGACACAAAATCGTGTGAATTCCAATATAAATTACTTAACAGGTGTCTTGTCACAAATTCATTTTTAAACAAAATTGGTATTATTCCATCTCTGGCGTGTTCCTTTTGTGGTGAAATGAGCGAATCCTTGGAGCACTTTTTTATTTGTTGTCGTTATACTAAGGATTTCTGGGCTGAGGTAATAAAATGGTTTGATAATCAAGGGGTAAAGATAGAACACCTTTCTGACAAAGATATAATGTTTGGTATTCTAAGGTGCGAAGACGAATTATTTATCAATCATACTTCAATAATTGCTAAACAGTATTTACATTCTTGTCGACAAACCAAATCTATTCCTTCAATTAAATTATTAAACTCCAAAATTAAAATGATCTACCAACTCGAGACAATGATCGCAAAATCAAATAATAAACTAAGAGCTCACAATATGAAATGGGGCAAGTACAAAAACAATTAGATATATACAGAATCTCGTGCTGTTGCTGCACTGTACTAGTATTATATTTAGAAGCATAAGAGAGTTAAGAGGAACTATGGGGTGCCTATGTAAATATATGGTGTACCGTGTCTGTCCGTTTATGTGAATTATGTTCGTGAAAAAATGTGACTTCGAATCAATAAAAATTAATAAAATACAAAAAAAAAAATCTTCTGAGAATCTGCTGCCTTCTGCCATTGCAATATATTTTTCAAACTAAGTTTTCAATTAAAAATATATTTCTGCCTTTTCAAATACAATGTCTGTGCCAGATAACCTCCGCCCAACACAGCGAAAAGACAAAAAACGCCATTAAGGCGCCGCACACGGTCAAGCACATCACCTTCAACCCTTCTGAAGCCAACCCTGGTGATATGCTGTATGTCTATGTGCCCAAGCTGAATCAAAATGAGGTCCTCGTGCCTGGCTCGCTAGCGTTGCGCTTCAACATCGACCTTTCTGGGGGGCACGCCAATAACTTTCTCGTCCAGGACGTGTCGTGGGCACTTGTGAGCAAGCTGGTAGTCAAGTTTGGGGGGAGACCTTAGAAGACACGGTGGACTACGATGTGTGCAAGACATTCAGTGACCTATTCTTGCCAGGAGAAAAGCGGAAAAGCAGAGTGTTTTTGCCAGAAAGTGTGGAAAAACACTCAACGGTGTCTCGTGTTTTCCCCTACACTTCGTTCATGCTCTAATGCTTCCTGCATGCCTTACAACAGAACAGAGCACAGTCAAGGCTTCTTTATTTGTTAATTCTTTCTTGGTTAAGAAAGTTTTCTCACATCATCCTGTGTGGGTCAAAGTGGGAGTTGAATTTCATTAACTGTGATCAGGCTCTCCAGAGGAAGCCAATTCTTGCCATCCAGAATATCTGCCTACCAATTTATTCCTTATACTCCACTGTGGAGCCTGTTCATTATTTCTTTATAATTTGTAAACTCCTTGGAGTGCCATCTGTTAGGAAACTCTTTATCTTAGCCAACAGTGGGGGTTGCTAGATATCACTAGAGGGATCCACAGTTCCACAAATCACAAAAACATTATAGCAGCTTTATTGATTAGATATACATAATAAATTTTAAATGCCAACAGTCTTACCTTTCTCATGTCAACTTCCAAACCATCAAACATTTATCGGCTAAGTAACTCTTTTCTTTTAGTTCCACTAAAACCACAAACATGCTTTATGATTCTTTCTGACATCCTTGTGGTACTTGAATACAATCCTTACTTGTATTGTAACCTGCCATAACAAAATCACACAATGAACACGGTAGTTTCCGACTGAGGTATTTTTTTTAAACCAAGGAACTGTTTCCCTTTTTGCCTTCCTAAAGGCTTTCCAGATAAAAACAAAGTCACTTTCAAATTGCCTGAAACAAGCAGTACCACTTGAAAGTACAGCTCAAGTTTATTTCAGTTGTGAAACGCTGGGACTAACTTTACAGACTGCACAAAAAAAAATGGGACCAAGCAATCTGGCATTCAGGAACTATAATTGTTGTGCTTTCATTGAATTTAGCTTTGTCTTATTTATGTTTCTTCTGCATTGAGAGAAATCTAATATCTTAAGATAGGGTTTGTATGGCGTTCAATGTCCGCCAAAATTCAACTTAAGAATTTTGCTTGTATTTTTGGCATTCGATGTTGTAGTTTTGCAGTTTGTACCTACATTTACAGTAATTGAACATTCAAGTTTCCAATTCTATACTGCAATTGTTGATTTGACATTGTTTGTTTCACAATTCCACTTTGTAGTTTGAAGTATTCAACATTCAAGTTTATGCAATTCAACATCCAAGTTTACACAGTTCAACATTCAAAGATGCATGTTTTTGATAACCAACCACAAGCCAGTCGATCATCAGTCAGTATGGGCTCAGCAAACTATCAAAATTCTGCCTTAGTTGGGGCTAGCAGAGGCAGGTCACACTACCCTAGACAGTAGCCTTTACCACGTGTATTTCCTCACCCTGCAGACTGAATCTTGGTTCAAAATCCATCTGCACCAGCGCCATTTTCTTGAGACCTTGTTCCATAGAAATATGTGAATGGGTAGAGAGTCATTCGACGATTTACAGGAGGTCAGCGACTTGTAAAAGGGCTGACTTAACTTAGTTCAGTTTACTGTCCGCCATGTTGCACAAAACACATGGTAAAAGCTACTGTCTAGGTTAGAGTGAACTGCCTCTGCTAGCCCCTACTAAGGGAGAATTTTAATCGTTTATTGAGCCCACACTGACTGTCATTGACTGGCTTGTGGCTGGATATCGAAAACATGCATTTCGAAAGTTGAATGCTTCAAACTACAAAGTTGAATCGTGAAACAAACAATGTCATATCGATAATTATTAATTTGCCATTATACATATATTTTTTATTCCAGTTATTTCAATATATTTTTGTTTATTTTGAAAGAGCCACCACTTTATTAGCAAGCTGTTTATGATTCCTTTTGATTAATAAGAAAATACAATGGGTGAAACTCGATTTGTCAAGCTAAAGACACAAGTTTTCGAGGAGAAAACTGTGCTTTGTTTTTGAATTGTTCTCCCCTTTTCTTTGTTAACTTCTGAGCTCTCTTGGTGAAAAAAAAATGATATCTAACTAAAACCATTTAGTCAATGTACTTCATACATAAGTTGAGATATCTAAGAAAGAAAGTGCCAAAGTTAAGTTCAATTCCAGCAAGTTAAAGTGCCTATGAAATGAAAAATGATTGCTGTTTATTTGAAGGCTGTTAAAAAATACAGCAAAATGGTATTTTCCTTTTTGGCATATCTGTTTCTGTTCTAAAGATATTAAAGATTTTGTATTATGCAAATTAGGAAAGTGATGACGTAGTAAACTGTGCAACTAAGGGAACTGATCAAAACTGCTATACTCGAACAGGACCCACCTTTGGGGTAGGAGGGGGGTTGTCAAAGACGCCACCTATCTTCGAACATTACCAACAACATTTTACTGGCTTTTAAATTTGAGTTGACACAGGAATATTCAGCTAGCAAGAGTTGGCATTACTAGAGAAACAAGAAAAGTGAGGTTTGAATCTCACTGTAATTTTTTACTGCTTGATAGAGGGGTGGCTATGCAATAAAGACACCATCTTTTGACGTTAAGCAAGGGGGGTGCAGGCAGACACCACCAACTATTTTGTGGTTTGGTGGGTCCTGTTCTAGTGTAGTAGTTTTGACCACTTCCCTTAAATGGTAAAATACTGAATCAAGAATATCTCTTGAAATATTGGAGCATTAATCTTTAAATGCGGCACCAGAAATGTACATCACATATGAAACAAAATGAAACCTGTGGTGCCCCCGCCAAGGCAACTCTCTTGGCTCCAGACTCTTTCTGTCAAAATCAAAATATCCCAATTTGCAACTCCTTTAAGTGGGATGGGAGGGCCAGCTCAGAACAGACATGGTTCTAATATTGTCTTAACTCTCCTCATTAGATTGCTGGGAGTGGATGATACTTGGTTAAGACAAAAACTGGGACTTTCAATTCTAATTTAGACAGAACCAGAGGCAAAACTGTTGTCATGGCAACAGCACCACAGCTGTTATTTTGTTTCTTTTGTTATGTACATTTCTGGCACCAAGTTTGAAGAAAACTGCTTTAATATTTCTAGAGATATTCTTGATTCAGTATTTTACCATTTTAGTTGCACAGTTTACTCCGTCATCACTTCCCTAATTTCCATGATACAAAAACGTTGGTATCTTTACAACGAAAAAAGATATTTCAAAAAGGAAAGCGCCATTCTCCTGTATTTTGGAAAGCCTTTCGATTAACCAACAATTGAG
>JAHPZR010027348.1:0-22510 GCA_019787425.1 Platygyra sinensis
GATTGTGCTTTAGCAAATTTTCTTGAGTTCATAGTTCTGTATGGTTTTCACTGCTACTTAGGTGCTGGTCGCTTCACAGTACAGAGTTTGACACCTTTTAGCCTGCATAGCAACCGTTCCAGTACGAAAAGTTTTTTCAGCGGTCTGACTGTGTGCAAACTGGAACGAGAAACTCTGTGCTTACACAGTCGAACCTCCACTGAGTTGCGACCACCTCTCCTCCGCGACCAGTTTTCCAAAATAGCAAATGTTTCCAAACCAAATCACTATATTAAGAACTTCTTGTAAGCGACCACCTCTCGTAAGCGACCGCAACCACTTTTTGAGCTAAAAATATGAAATTTTCTTCTGTTTTTAAACTCTCGTAAGGGACCAAATGACCAATAGTAAAGAGGAAAATGGATAATAAATTATAAATCATTTTTACATTATGGTATTACTGGATAGCACGAGAAAGGAAGATTTCTCGGTAAGAAGTACTATATTCTTTCTCGAAATTGACTTCTTACTTTCTTCTTTTCAGTAGTAAAGAACCGTAGGAGTCGTACATAAGAATACGTTTAAATCTGAGATCTCTCCCACTTCATTCGAGAGCCTGACTAAACAACATAAATCCGAGTCGCAGGACGCAGTGTTCCTTTGTCTTTCTGTGCCATTTCAGTAGTCTACCAAAGCAATAAAAAGCCGTCGATGTTGGGCAGACAAACTGAATCCGTGCATCTTACTAATCCTCTTTTATTTCCGACATATTGGCCTCTTCCTCTAGCCAACTTCCGGTCACTTCTATTTCCGCTTCCTCATCTTTTAGTTTTAGTTGTATACGGTCACGCACGAGTGATTCAGAAAAGCGATGTATTAGCCTGCGAACAGGCTCACTATGAAGGCCTTTTGCGGACAAAATGTCGAATTTGCATATATCCTTGTTATGTTGCATATATGAATGCTATGCGCAATAAATCAATAAGCAAACATGTTCGTTATAAACTAAAGGTATCCGATAAAACTAAAAGATGTCCGATACAATTAAAAGATGTTTGGTAAAACTAAAGGATGTTCAAATTTGCTAAAAGATGTCCGATACAACTAAAAGATGTTTGATTTAAAAGATGTGAAAATAAAAGATGAGGAAGCGGAAATGATTTCGCAAAACAGGAAGTGATGTCATTGATGATCTTTCGTGTAAACAAAATGGCGTCTGCTGGAGCTGCAATTTGGCTTCGAAGTACAGAAACGTTTTTCATGGAATTAAGTATAATGATTGCGAGAGCACAGCAACAACGAAACGCTGCAGCTGTTCAGTTCGATTCTTCAGAGTTATTTGTTCGCAGACTGGAAGAATACTAAAGAACTTTTAAGTGTTCTATCTACGAGAATCGAAGAATCATACGCACAAGAAATTACCTTATTCGGTAAACCACTTACTTGGTATCTTGACCGAGCAACGATGTCACTTCGAGGGAATTGCAGAAGAATCCGAGAGGAATATGGACTGGTTTGAGGAGTCGGCTACTCAGCCTATTGTAACAATAACAAGGAACGGGGAAGTTAGAAGACAAGACCACGGTTAGCACCTGCCCGAGAACAGTTGGAAACTTTACATGGAACTGTGGTCTTCCAACTTCCCGTTCCTGGTTGTCGTTATAATAGGCTGAGTAGCCGACTCCTCAAACCTGTCCATATATACCTCTCGGATTCTTCTGCAATTCCCTCGAAGTGACATCGTTGCTCGCTCAAGATGCCACTGAAGTAACTGGTGTAAGTAGCCGATTAGGATCATGAATTTCTAATGGTACGTATCATACGTATGATTCTTCTGTTGGAACACTTAAACTTCTTTCCTGTTCTTCTAGTCTGCGAACAAAGAGCTCTGAAGAATCGAACTGAGTAGCTGTAACGTTTCGTTGCTGCTGTGCTATCGCAATCATTGTATTTTATTCCATGAAAAACGTTTCTGTATCTGGAAGTCAAATTGCAGCTCCAGCAGACGCCATTTTGTTTACACGGAAGATCGTCAATGACATCACTCCTGTTTTGCGAAATCATTTCCGCTTCCTCATCTTTTATTTTCACATCTTTTAAATCAAACATCTTTTAGTTGTATCGGACATCTTTTAGCAAATTTGAACATCCTTTAGTTTTACCAAACATCTTTTAATTGTATCGGACATATCTTTTAGTTTTATCGGATACCTTTAGTTTATAACGAACATGTTTGCTTATTGATTTATTGCGCATAGCATTTATATATGCAACATAACAAGGATATATGCAAATTCGACATTTTGTCCGCAAAAAGGCCTTCATAAAGGTGAGACGTGAAAATGGAAGTGAGGGCAAACAGTCTTCCGCATCGGTCTTTATTAGCAAAGACGTGACTATACATCTGGTTGTTTTGACTTGTTGAGTTATGCATCAAAGACTCTATTGCTTAAGCTTCTGTGTGTGACTCCTTAGTGACCAATAAGGCCATGTGATTATGCGGAAATTATCCGCGAAAACATATAAAAGCTTACGTCAGCCTTTTGCTGTTTCACTTGCCTTTCTCTCAAGGGCCCGACTTACCGATCCGTTGTGAGCCTGCTGATGCAATAGAAGGTGAGAAGTCTGTCATATATATTGAAGATAGTCATTTGAAATAGTAGCTCAGAATTTGTAACAGTTTGTAACAATTAGCTGAGAAACGACGTCCTTTTTAACTTTGCCAGGCTGAGGTCTGCACTTTGAAATATCTCGTTGATAGGTAAAATTTTAACTGAGTGCTGATGCGAAAATTTATCCGTCAGCCCCTTCACCCTATCAAACAACATTGAAAATTGACGTCTGAACGTGCGGCACGGTCATGGTGTCATGTTTGTTTGAAGACTTTATTTCGGCGTGCATTCCGGAGTCCGGACTAGCGAAGCGCGCGCGTGACGTTATAACTCTGACAAACAAAACGGACTGGTGGAAAATTAGAAGCTCTCTCCTAGTGCGCAAGCCAGCTAACTGCTCCTAAGACACCGTTTTCCAGCCCGCAGAACAGGCGGATTAACTGGCTCCAGCCCCACACACGAGCGCGCGCGCGAAGTACGAGAACGGCGCGAAGCGCGAGGTGAGAAAAATCCGCCTGAGTCACACCATTGTTATACTCTTCCAGCCGTTCGTCTTATCGTAGGAACCCGACAGCAGCTATCTAAGTTAATATTTCTTCGATTACCGTGGGAAACTCTGATGTTATGAAGTCGTCAATTGTTAGGGACCTTGGCTCCTATATTGATGGCAGGCTGTCGATGAACTTCCACATTAACAAATTTTGTAATCCGTCATTTTATTAACTTCATAATAATAGACGAAAACGAAAATACTTATCACGAGAAAGTTATGTTTCTTGCATCCTTGCATGATTTAAATTTAGCTGAATGTAGGAGCTGATCTTCGCGACTGACGTTCTGAAACTCTTGCTCAAGGTAAACTATAAGGTTTTTATTGATGAAACACCAAGTTCTCATGCTCAGAAGTAAGATAACACAGCAAACAAATTTATGCCGCACAGTGGGAAGAATTGATATTTCAAACTTGAGAAATTGGGTAAACATAGTTGAATACGATGAGACTGCAGATGTTTGTTTGAGCGCAACTAAGATCGATAATACAGTTCATGAAGTGTGTGTAGATAGTTTTTATGGGAAATTAATGCTACGAAATCGAAACATATATCCAAAGGAACGTTTACTAGCCTATGTCCGGCGACAGCCCTCCTCGAAAGAAAAATAGGAGAGACATATCTCTCCGATCAGTTTTTTCTTTGGGGAGGCAGCTGTGACACAGGCTTAACATTCACATTTTCTGTACCAAAGTCTACATTGCTGTCTTCCTCCTTTTCTAGCACCACCACCATCATCATATTCTTGTTCTTCATCTGTCTTGTCCTCTTCCTCCTCCTCCTCTTCGTCGTCGTCTTCGTCTTCTTCTTCTTCTTCTTCTTGTTCTTCTTCTTCTTCTTCTTCTTCTTCTTCTTCTTCTTTGTCTGTGCAGTCACTCTCTGAGGATCAAAAGTGAACTTCAGACTATTTGACTCATAACATGTCATTCATTTAAGAATATCGTTGATACACAAAATTGCCTTCAAATTGAAGCGAATCTTGGAGAAAACCCGTTAACCATAAACGGAAGAGACAGGGTGGTTAAGAAACGGATGAGAAAGTTTGAGGCAGATCACTGACAGAAAACTTGAAACATTCAAGCTTAAGCTTAGTAAATGTTTTAGGGCTAGTCATTGGTAAAGTAGCTTTCCGTGAAGTAAACTTCTTTTGTGCCAAATTATACTTAAGGGCTTCAGGCGTCGAGTTTCGTACATTTATTTTTGTTTTACGTTATAATCCTGTTATTTTGATGTAATGGAAATAGTTAAGAAGGATGCACAAAACCCTTGCTGACAAACATCAAAAGTGGTTGCTTATCAAATACGATTTGCTTTATAATCGGTTGAGGGAGGCCGCGAATAAACCTTTATCCAAAATGGCGGCCGAAAATCAAAATAAGTTAAAATTGGCTAATATTACAAACGTATACCAGCACTAGAAAGAACACCTTTAATTTAGTAACCCTGCAAAGTTTCAGCATTTCAGGTGTAATATCAGCTGAGAAAATGTAAGTTGAAAATTGAAAAATTTACAGACGTTTGTTTGACTGGGGGTATAATTCATACCCCCCCAGTCAGACAAACGTCAGCAACTTTTTCATTTTTCAACACACATTTTCTCAGCTGATATTAGGTGATAAGCTTCTGCCAATATACATTCAAAATAAACAACAAGACCCTTAATTTTACTCACCTTCCCAAAGAACGGAATCGTTGTTGCTCATTGTCGATGTTTTAAAGCCAGGGAAATCTGTTAATGGAAAAAAAAGGTGGTTAGTTTCTACAAAACAACGGTCTGTTGTATCTGTCTAATCAGCGTCTTGGCTCTCTAGAACGTGCAAAAACGCATCTCGCCTCGTTTAACAGAGCGGGTTTTAATCACTCTAACCAATCGCAAGAAAAAAAGACAGTCCATTAATAGCACTATAATTGCCACAAAGTGTGTTTGTGCGAGTTAGTTACGATTGGTGCTGGTCTTACTTCTGATTGGATAAAACCTTGGCGCGAGTTTTTACAGATAGGAACACAACAGTTGATAGATCAGAGCACCCGTTGGAGTTGATAAATTTGTCAGCTTTACTCCAATGTTAGTATTTATATTTGAACTCTGATAACTCTTCCACTACTTTTCCAGTTTACAAAAAGGAATGAAAAAGTAGTAACCCCTCCCCTGTGTGTATTAAATTTTACATCCAGCCCCGCCCCTCTCTTGTTGTCGTTTCCTCCTCTAATTTTCCAACCCCCCTCCCCTCCAGGTAATTATTGCAAAGTACCCATATAAAACGGCTTAGCGCTTCAATAAAGTTTGTTACCTCAGACGGCATTTGTGTCTTGTGAGGGTCTGAATGGGGAGTCCACATGTCGGTTGTCAGTTAAAATTTCATTACTTTGTCGGTTGTCGGTTAGAATTTTCGATCTTTGTCGGTTGTCGGTAAATTTTTCCTCGTTTTGTCGGTAGTCAGTAATATTTTCTCCCCCTTTGTCGCTAGTCGGTTAACCCCATTCACACCCTCTCTTGTCGTAGGGGCCGGGCCGTCCACACACATACTCACTTGTCACCCACTTAACACATGATCCACTGGACGTTTTTGCAGCCCCGGCGGGGGTAAGGTGATCGAGTCTTTTGACCAAATGCAAAATGGTCATTTTAATAATTTAAAGTTTACTTTCCTGTACGCGACATCTGAAAAGACTTTAAGACTAAACAGAGACCATAGCATACACGCTTAAAGTAGGTTGGAAGTGAAATGCCGTTGGCCACGGGTGAAGACGTTTGAAATTATGGCGGCCTTTCGAGGCCTTGCACAGATCATTGTGATTCTCTCATAGCTTTGAATACTGTAGTTAGAAATAGAAAACGTAAACAGGAAGTCAAAGACACATGCTCCAACTGAACAGATATAAGAAAATTCCAGTTAACTTTTTGTTATTTTTGTTTTAAAAAAGTTCCTCTAAGCTACGTTTGGAAAACAATACATTACGTCGGTATTTCCACATCTGTAACAAATGGAGAGTAGTGACTCGACGGTCCATCTATGCTTCAGTGAATTAACTACTCGATCGAAGTGTGTCTGTGTCGCAAAGGTTTGGACTCGAGTTATTCCAAAACAACTTGATTCTCTTAAATAATGTATCAGTCAAATCGAAGCTTCAACATGCCCCCGGGCAACCCCCCGGGCATTTGAATTTTTGTAAAATTTCTGTTCAAATGCCCCCACCCCCGCGAAAATTACCAGATTACTGTTTTAACTTTTGAGTAGCTTCTATTATGCTTCTGAGGCAGTGCATGTTAACATAGTTTATTAGACAACACATATTTTTATATTATAGATATAAATCGTTCTTAAACACTTTCAAATAGGGAACACAGCTTGTGTAGGCCCTTGGTTTTCAACCAATCCGCCACTTTGTATCCGCTGTCTCCGCCATGATTTATCGACCCACGTGGAATAAGCGCGACTCGTAACATGAAATCTATACTAGCTATCAAATTCCCCACCCCCTATGAGTGGTGATCAAATACTTTCCCTCCCGGGCAGGAAGAGGCGTCAAATGCCCGGGGTATGCCCGGTCCGGAGGTGGGGGAGGGGGGGGGGGATGTTTAAGCTTCGATTTGACTGGTACATAAGTGTTTCAAGCATTTTTCTTTTTAATTTTCGCCGGAAAATGTTTAGGCGGACTACAATGGCCTTTCATGCACTTTACAAATCTTACATCTGGTGGTTCAAAGCTGTTATATTTCGTAGAATCTCATCTGATCACGGGCTCACAAAATGACGAGCTCCCAGGTGGTTTGAAAGCTGACTAAGTAAACAGAGCTCTGCACCAGTATCGCATGAGGAGGTTTTATCCTGTTAAAACCTGAATTCGTTTTCAGGCTTACATGTAAGCGAGTGCTAACGTTATTTTTAACTTCTTAAGTTGCCTACGTGACTGTTATAGTCTTTCATGTATTAGAAATTCAAAACAGTCAACGTAGAGATAAATTGTTTGAAGGTACAGGGCCATGAAGGTCAACACAAACATCATGTCCAAACGAAGCCAACGAAAGTCGAAGGCCTAAAACAGCTTTCGAGGAAGTAAACTTTAGCCGTGTTCATTCGGAGAGCTAAAAATATAATACTGTCGCGTTTCTAAAATTACAGAAATGTGAATGTTAAGCCTGTGTCACAGCTGCCTCCCCAAAAGAAAAAACTGATCGGAGAGATATGTCTCTCCTATTTTTCTTTCGAGGAGGGCTGTCGCCGGACATAGGCTAGTAAACGTTCCTTTGGATATATGTTTCGATTTCGTAGCATTAATTTCCCATAAAACTATCTACACACACTTCATGAACTGTATTATCGATCTTAGTTGCGCTCAAACAAACATCTGCAGTCTCATCGTATTCAACTATGTTTACCCAATTTCTCAAGTTTGAAATATCAATTCTTCCCACTGTGCGGCATAAATTTGTTTGCTGTGTTATCTTACTTCTGAGCATGAGAACTTGGTGTTTCATCAATAAAAACCTTATAGTTTACCTTGAGCAAGAGTTTCAGAACGTCAGTCGCGAAGATCAGCTCCTACATTCAGCTAAATTTAAATCATGCAAGGATGCAAGAAACATAACTTTCTCGTGATAAGTATTTTCGTTTTCGTCTATTATTATGAAGTTAATAAAATGACGGATTACAAAATTTGTTAATGTGGAAGTTCATCGACAGCCTGCCATCAATATAGGAGCCAAGGTCCCTAACAATTGACGACTTCATAACATCAGAGTTTCCCACGGTAATCGAAGAAATATTAACTTTAGATAGCTGCTGTCGGGTTCCTACGATAAGACGAACGGCTGGAAGAGTATAACAATGGTGTGACTCAGGCGGATTTTTCTCACCTCGCGCTTCGCGCCCGTTCTCGTACTTCGCGCGCGCGCTCGTGTGTGGGGCTGGAGCCAGTTAATCCGCCTGTTCTGCGGGCTGGAAAACGGTGTCTTAGGAGCAGTTAGCTGGCTTGCGCACTAGGAGAGAGCTTCTAATTTTCCACCAGTCCGTTTTGTTTGTCAGAGTTATAACGTCACGCGCGCGCTTCGCTAGTCCGGACTCCGGAATGCACGCCGAAATAAAGTCTTCAAAACAAACATGACACCATGACCGTGCCGCACGTTCAGACGTCAATTTTCAATGTTGTTTGATAGGGTGAAGGGGGCTGACGGATAAATTTTCGCATCAGCACTCAGTTAAAATTTTACCTATCAACGAGATATTTCAAAGTGCAGACCTCAGCCTGGCAAAGTTAAAAAGGACGTCGTTTCTCAGCTAATTGTTACAAACTGTTACAAATTCTGAGCTACTATTTCAAATGACTATCTTCAATATATATGACAGACTTCTCACCTTCTATTGCATCAGCAGGCTCACAACGGATCGGTAAGTCGGGCCCTTGAGAGAAAGGCAAGTGAAACAGCAAAAGGCTGACGTAAGCTTTTATATGTTTTCGCGGATAATTTCCGCATAATCACATGGCCTTATTGGTCACTAAGGAGTCACACACAGAAGCTTAAGCAATAGAGTCTTTGATGCATAACTCAACAAGTCAAAACAACCAGATGTATAGTCACGTCTTTGCTAATAAAGACCGATGCGGAAGACTGTTTGCCCTCACTTCCATTTTCACGTCTCACCTTTATGAAGGCCTTTTTGCGGACAAAATGTCGAATTTGCATATATCCTTGTTATGTTGCATATATAAATGCTATGCGCAATAAATCAATAAGCAAACATGTTCGTTATAAACTAAAGGTATCCGATAAAACTAAAAGATATGTCCGATACAATTAAAAGATGTTTGGTAAAACTAAAGGATGTTCAAATTTGCTAAAAGATGTCCGATACAACTAAAAGATGTTTGATTTAAAAGATGTGAAAATAAAAGATGAGGAAGCGGAAATGATTTCGCAAAACAGGAGTGATGTCATTGACGATCTTCCGTGTAAACAAAATGGCGTCTGCTGGAGCTGCAATTTGACTTCCAGATACAGAAACGTTTTTCATGGAATAAAATACAATGATTGCGATAGCACAGCAGCAACGAAACGTTACAGCTACTCAGTTCGATTCTTCAGAGCTCTTTGTTCGCAGACTAGAAGAACAGGAAAGAAGTTTAAGTGTTCCAACAGAAGAATCATACGTATGATACGTACCATTAGAAATTCATGATCCTAATCGGCTACTTACACCAGTTACTTCAGTGGCATCTTGAGCGAGCAACGATGTCACTTCGAGGGAATTGCAGAAGAATCCGAGAGGTATATATGGACAGGTTTGAGGAGTCGGCTACTCAGCCTATTATAACGACAACCAGGAACGGGGAAGTTGGAAGACCACAGTTCCATGTAAAGTTTCCAACTGTTCTCGGGCAGGTGCTAACCGTGGTCTTGTCTTCTAACTTCCCCGTTCCTTGTTATTGTTACAATAGGCTGAGTAGCCGACTCCTCAAACCAGTCCATATTCCTCTCGGATTCTTCTGCAATTCCCTCGAAGTGACATCGTTGCTCGGTCAAGATACCAAGTAAGTGGTTTACCGAATAAGGTAATTTCTTGTGCGTATGATTCTTCGATTCTCGTAGATAGAACACTTAAAAGTTCTTTAGTATTCTTCCAGTCTGCGAACAAATAACTCTGAAGAATCGAACTGAACAGCTGCAGCGTTTCGTTGTTGCTGTGCTCTCGCAATCATTATACTTAATTCCATGAAAAACGTTTCTGTACTTCGAAGCCAAATTGCAGCTCCAGCAGACGCCATTTTGTTTACACGAAAGATCATCAATGACATCACTTCCTGTTTTGCGAAATCATTTCCGCTTCCTCATCTTTTATTTTCACATCTTTTAAATCAAACATCTTTTAGTTGTATCGGACATCTTTTAGCAAATTTGAACATCCTTTAGTTTTACCAAACATCTTTTAATTGTATCGGACATCTTTTAGTTTTATCGGATACCTTTAGTTTATAACGAACATGTTTGCTTATTGATTTATTGCGCATAGCATTCATATATGCAACATAACAAGGATATATGCAAATTCGACATTTTGTCCGCAAAAGGCCTTCATAGTGAGCCTGTTCGCAGGCTAATACATCGCTTTTCTGAATCACTCGTGCGTGACCGTATACAACTAAAACTAAAAGATGAGGAAGCGGAAATAGAAGTGACCGGAAGTTGGCTAGAGGAAGAGGCCAATATGTCGGAAATAAAAGAGGATTAGTAAGATGCACGGATTCAGTTTGTCTGCCCAACATCGACGGCTTTTTATTGCTTTGGTAGACTACTGAAATGGCACAGAAAGACAAAGGAACACTGCGTCCTGCGACTCGGATTTATGTTGTTTAGTCAGGCTCTCGAATGAAGTGGGAGAGATCTCAGATTTAAACGTATTCTTATGTACGACTCCTACGGTTCTTTACTACTGAAAAGAAGAAAGTAAGAAGTCAATTTCGAGAAAGAATATAGTACTTCTTACCGAGAAATCTTCCTTTCTCGTGCTATCCAGTAATACCATAATGTAAAAATGATTTATAATTTATTATCCATTTTCCTCTTTACTATTGGTCATTTGGTCCCTTACGAGAGTTTAAAAACAGAAGAAAATTTCATATTTTTAGCTCAAAAAGTGGTTGCGGTCGCTTACGAGAGGTGGTCGCTTACAAGAAGTTCTTAATATAGTGATTTGGTTTGGAAACATTTGCTATTTTGGAAAACTGGTCGCGGAGGAGAGGTGGTCGCAACTCAGTGGAGGTTCGACTGTGTAAGCACAGAGTTTCTCGTTCCAGTTTGCACACAGTCAGACCGCTGAAAAAACTTTTCGTACTGGAACGGTTGCTATGCAGGCTAAAAGGTGTCAAACTCTGTACTGTGAAGCGACCAGCACCTAAGTAGCAGTGAAAACCATACAGAACTATGAACTCAAGAAAATTTGCTAAAGCACAATCCAGCGGCTCCAATCCGTTCCCGGGACTCCGTTTAAAGTTCCTTCTTATCATGAACAGTAACCGTGCCCTTCAGAAACACGTGTAAATTCTGTAAAACCCTAAAAATCGTGATGCCTAAAATCAAAATAAAACGTGAACGGCAAATGAAGAAATATCAAAAACCGTAGGGTTGTTCATAACGATTAAAATCCGAGATCTTCCCCACTTCATTCGAGAGGGGTATTTCGTTTTCTCTTAAAACGGTGACGTAAAAAAAATAATAAGTCGAGTCGCAGGACACAGTACTCCTTTGTCCTTCTGCGCCATTTCAGTAGTCTACCAAAGGAAAAAAAATCCGTCGATGTTGAACAGCCAAATCCGTGCATCCCAATAACCCTCTTCTATTTCCGCCATATTGGCGTCTTCTTCTAGCCGACTTCCGGTCACTACTATTTCCGCTTCCTCGTGCACAGTTTAATACAACCTCATTCCCAGGGTCTCTCATCTTACCGGGGCGGTAAGATGAGAGACCCTGGGAACGAGGTTGAGTTTAATACTAAAACTAGATTACATCATCAGAGACCCCTCACATGACTCAGACAAGAATTACAGTCCGGTAGAATTGATCTTAGGGTGATTTTCCAAAGCGCTCATCGCATCAAGTCCTTTTTTCCCTACAAAGATAAGATTAACCGTTCTCAAATGTCAAAAGTTGTTTATAAGGCTAGTTGTTGGGACTGCCAGGATTTTTACATCGGCAAAACAAAACGTAGATTGCATGACAGGAAAACTGAACATTTTAAAGGGATCACTAGTGCCTGTCATGCATCTGCTATCGCAGACCACGTCACGTCAACTGGTCACAACTTAAAATGGGACCACTTCGAAATATTAGCAAAAGGTCGCTCTGATATCCACTGCAAGATAAAGGAGACTCTTCTAATTCAAGAACTCAAACCGACCCTAAACGATAATGTAAGCAGCGAAAAGCTTTACCTCTATTAGTTTGCATCTTTTGTATGCAAATATTTTTTGTGCTCAGCTTTTGTCATTGTTATTGTTACTTAGTTACTTATCTAAAATTTAAACTTAGTTGCTACTTGTATTACTAACGGTCACTTCTGAAGATGTATGTAGAAACATACGAAACGTCAAGTTAAAGTTAAATAATTTTGTTTTCCAACATGCGTTTTATTGTCATGTTTGTAACTGCAGTTTCTGTGCTATTTCTCACTAAGTCCGGTAGAAGGTTTTGTATGGGCGCGTTGTCTTCTAGACCAGAAAATCGGGCAAAAAAGGAAAGATTAGTGGTCTAGGTTTTTGTTTAGCTTAGATTATGTTAGAAAGCAAACACTGCTGCCTCGGGTAATGGAAAACGGATTCAAGGTGTCCAGAAAAGAGCATAAATCTCACAAATTGCTCGAGGATATATTGATCGTACAAAGCCGCGGTGACAGTCGGACAGATACCAAAACCTTTAGGAATTGGAGGTCGAGAACTTTTCGACGGTAGCCGGTCAGAATAGTCAATGGGGGGAATGTATTACGAATTTTTTATCTGCTGTTTATCCTGGCCTGGAAGAAACGACTTATCAGCTGACTTATTGTCAGAAATTCTCAAACTTGACAACCCGAGCTGTCCGCTCAAAAGAATACGACAGAACAGCAGGACATATAATTATTTAATACTGAGACAATTCTAAATTCATAAGAAAATTAACGTCCTGGGCAATTTGGAGGACCTAGATTTTAATGGAGCCATATTTATCCCACCACATAAACAAATCTGTGACTGTGAGCAGACCTCAATTGCAAATATTTCAGATCGTAGTTATGTTGGCGCGATAGTGTAACATAACTGAGCCCGGGCTAAAACTGTTTTTTGATAGGCGAAGGCAGAGCTAGTCTCCTTCGTCACGCAACGCTTCTCTGCGTTGCGTGACGACCCTAATAACGGCTGCGAAGGAGACTAAGACAGAGCGGACTACTCGCGGTAATCGGATCTACGTTATTTCTTTATGGTATTTGTTTGTGGCTTGCTGGATTTCCTGTGAGTGTAGCCTGCGAAGGCAGACGTATTTCCGGCTGTCCCTGCGGCGGAGACAATCGACAGCCGGAAATACGTCTGCGTTCGGAGGCTACTGTGAGTGTAGCCTCTTCCAGGCGATCAGTCAGGGCGGAGTAACTGAACACCTGGAAGAGGCTATTGTGAGTGATACACCTGAATGTCGGGTACAACAGTAATATTTTTCTGGGAGGTAACGAGTATATTCGTAAACAGCCTACATACATGAGAAGCCCATCATATTTTGCCGCCCATATTCAAACTCTGTATTTTTATTATTCCAAGACACATGTCGTGGGTTTTCTCAAACATTTTGACCTAAAGAGGCCGTTGAATTGCTAAATTGATCGCTGATTATCGCGCTGAAGACCTCACGAGCGCCTGCCTTTGTTTCATACGTCTCAAAGAAGTAGCGCATGGAATGATTTGTTTGTCTGAGTGACACGTACGACACCGGGGTTAAATTTTCGTGACGGCTTTAGTGTACGACAACGCACGAATGATTCAGGAAAGCGATGTATGCTAAAAAACATGCATGTCACTCAAAATTGATGTATCGCGAACAAAATTGATTTATGTCATTTTCCAATTTGTATTATTACGCATAACAATAGTTTATTTAACAACCTTCACGTTCAAGATTTTGTCCGCAAAAAAAACCATAATATTGATCTGGGCAACTGTGACTCCATGAGTGAAATCGTCCTCTAAACTCGACACTTTTGACCCTCCAATTGCTCCTCCAATTATAACACTTGAATCCATCTTGTCAGTCGCCTTCTCCATTCACTTCGAAATAAGGGAGTTGTTTATTGGTTGAAGAAGATTAGCCAATGGTTTCTCGTGTAAGAAATTTCCTCAGTTACCCATTCCAAATATGGTGAGCTAAGTGCTTACCTCCGGCAGGAATTATGACGTCAATTTCAATGGCGCCATTTTTGTTGTCGGCGATTCAGGCAGCGTTTTGAATATTTTAATTCTTCGCTACATTTCTTGCGGTAATCTCAACCGAAAAGCTGTTTCGATGCTCATTCAAACGATGGAGAATAATGAGGAAATCCTTCAAGCGTTGCATGGTAAGTCTGACACATAAGATACGGCTTATAGAAATAAAAATCCTGGCCGAATTTTCTAGACGAAGGTTTGTGATATTCGTGTTGCTTTTGTTACAGAATTCGAGAACATGACGAACGCAGACAAAGTCCTTACACAAGAACTTGAGGAATTGCTTTCCTACATTGCAAAGACTGGCAGGGTCTTGTAAGTACGGATCTGTCAAATATTGCATCATTCTGCGTGATGCCAAAAATGTGTATTAGCTTACCGTGGTATTTTCACCGATTAAGTTTAAAGGTCGGGTTTAAATTGATGGCGATCAAACTAGTAAACTGAACTCGTTATCATCCCGGTAAATTTTAGGACATTTAAGCACGATTGTGCAACACAAACAGTGATGTTTATTTACACGTGGTGATATAATTTTGGGTCATTTTCCAAGGAGTTATTTTCCTTCACACGCCGGCCAGCGGTTGTCATCAGCGATTGCCCAATAATTGTTAATTATTCAACTCTCATATACGGTACAAATTCTGATTTTCTGATTGGCTGATTTGGGATGGTTAAACGTAACTAGAAGACAATGAATGAAAAACAACAAACACTCCAGTCTTGATACCTGCAGTTAACAACTGGAAATCTAACCGACTCTTTGTCAATGCTACAAGCCACCACTAAACAGTTTCACTCGATTTGATCCCAAAAATCAAGATGGTGGTTTGCAAGGAAGCAGGTTTAGTTTCCTGTTGTCCTTGCTTTGATTCAGGATAGATCGCACGTGACATGCGTGCGACATCGATCATTTATCCAAAGGAATGTCATATGTCAGCATTAAGCGTTGATACATAGATACATACATACACACATACATGTACATAAACTTTATTTTCTCTCGAATTTAAGCTTAGCTTGCCAGAGCTAATATCTCCGAGAAAACATAAAAAAGGGAAAGTATTATATTTATATATCTATACAAAACAACTAGAATACACAGTATTTACAAATTTATATTTTACTAAAATCGAAAAGAAGCGAAAGCGACTTGACTACACAAAGATACGACCTTGGATTTCCTTCCTATAGTTGGTAAATGCACTCATATGGATAGAGTCAGGTAGTGATGTCATAAGTCACTAAAAAATAGATTTTTTAATTGATCTCTCACTATCCTAAGCAAACAACCTACAATATTCAGGTGACAATCTGATGAGTACACTCTGTATGAGTCAATGTGCGACCCCCTTTAAAAAATCCTGGCTACGCCCATGCTATCATTGTCTAATATACACTAGCTAAGCCAAAATCTTACTTATTATAGTATCCCAGGAAAAGAACCCTGTTCTAGACTAAGTTTGTATACTGGCCACTTTCCTTGTCAGTTATATCCTATTCAAGCTCAAAACTGTCTGATTTCTAAACCCATCCCAGACCAAACTGCCTGAAAACCATACCCTTCACAATGGCACATACCAACAGTATACATGTAAATAGCTGATAGTAGGGAGTAATTCCCCCCTTTCCCCCCCCCCCCCCCCCCCCCCCTTGCCAGCTGGGTGCTTGGACGACAGTACTGTCTAATTGGATAGTGGAATGAGACGCTTTTTGAACATACTGTACATTGTAGGTGGTAAAGCTGGGCTGTGAAACTCAACTAAACATATGTGTATTGTACTGATGCCCGCTCTTGGTGTGAACAAAGGCCACTTTTTTGTCATTTCATTTGGCAATGTTATCAACATTTAATTGTTCTTTCAGCTGTGTATCCTGGATTTATGAAACATTTGGGAATTTCAAAGAGCACTCAAGAAGCTGGAGTTGCTCTTGGCCATACTTTGACCACCAACTTTTACACCTTTTTCATGCTCTCCAAACTTCTTGCATGCGTAACAACTCAATAATGCACGCTTTCAAAAAGAACAAATTTTTGAGTGG
This sequence comes from Platygyra sinensis, assembly GCA_019787425.1. Classification (NCBI taxonomy): domain Eukaryota; kingdom Metazoa; phylum Cnidaria; class Anthozoa; order Scleractinia; family Merulinidae; genus Platygyra; species Platygyra sinensis. Next base: position 16,127 of record JAHPZR010027348.1, read on the forward strand.
TTGAAGGTAGATGTGCCAAAAATGGAACTTGTTCTCTTGACTGATTTATTCGAGTGGTGTCTTCGTGTATGTTCAATTTACGTCTTCTGAAAGTGTACAAACCAGAGAAGAAGCTGCTACTGATAACAGTACCAGACAAATTTGTGAATTGGGCAAACACTATTGGACATTTGGTTGATTGGTTAGTTTACTTTTTAGAGCCCAGTTGAGCCAAATCTGTAGGTCTGGGTTGGATAAAATTTTCTCCATAAATTATTATTTCCTGTTTCCTTAGGTTTCCTTGGGATTCATTAAAACCTGTGTTTCTGTTCAAACTTGACAAGGTAAGACATGCAGTTAAGATTATTAATTTTCAGTAACTTGATTCTCCCGGCTTCCATCTCGGTATGGTTACTGGTAGTTAGAGTACCATGTGCTTAGCCTGAGTTTTCTGTGAGCGAATACTGTAGTCAACAAAGCATGGCCAATGAGTGAATATAATTTATATGAGAAGGGAATTAATCTGACTTGCCAGGGTTCAAAGAATATCTGTTTTAAAGGTTGTAACTGGGATGTAATGCCTGACAGGTATTTTTCTTAGCATGAAAAACACTTCCCACTTATGCAATTAAATTAACTAAAAATCCAAGTTAGAACTTTCAATGATGTGATTTTAAATTTTATGTAAAAAGAAACTCCACTTTCCCACTTGAAGTATAAAATCCCCTGTAGATGAGTAGGCCTAGACCATCAGACACACCTTTTGTGATGGACAATAGACTATTATCATGATGGCCTAATAATGTTGTGGTAAATTGATAATTAATCTCATAGCTTTTATTAAACTTGTCTAACATAATCAGTAAAAATTGCTTTAAATACACTGCAGCTCTTGAGAATTTTCCAATACATGTGTATACCGTTAGCTTTTATTCCAGTGGTCATGTAACTGAGTTATACTCACAGCATTAACTGCACAACTTTCAGTAATTTTGCTTGAATTTTCTGTTTAAAAATAATGTGACGTGTTTGCAACCTTCACCAGGTCATGAGGGAATTTTTTGAGAATAGCCCATCCAGGAATGCCTCGTCTTCTGAGCCAACCATAACAGCTGATTTTGAAGTCATGAGGCAAAGACTGTTGGACTGTCTGGATTCATTCACAAGGTTTAAATCAAATTTACAACTATATTAATATTTTGTTATGTATCAATTTTTCCGTTGATGCAATTTGGTATTGCTTTCTAATTGGCATTTGGCGAGTGTAAAAATTTTGAATGTGAAGAGTGATCATCGCAGTAAATTTTCCAATTTAAGCAATTGGAAAGAAGAAGCCTGAAAAAATCAGGGCTTCAACGGGATTCGAACCCATGACCTCTGCGATACCGGTGCGATGCTCTACCAACTGAGCTATGAAGCCACACATTGGGAGCGAGGTCAATTTATTGAGTTCATAATTTCCCGTGCAGTGAAGTGATGTGAAATATATATGAAATAATTTATATTTGTACTGCGGTAAAAATTCATATTTGTACTGCGGTTGTGGTAAAAATTTTAGTAATGAAAATAAAACAAAAGATGCCAAATTTAACTACCGACATATTGATTAATGATAATCAAGGATGTGTAAACTCCTAGTTAGGAGCTCTACAGATTTGGATGTCATTGGTTTTTTGCGTTGGAAATCTAAACATATGCAGTTGTTTTTCTCAATAGAGTCGAGGCAAAGAGTATCATATATTTTTTGTTTCATTTGGGTCTACAAGTAGCATGTACATACAGTACATGTATAAGGTTTTCATGACACATACAACTGGTCATGATTGATTGTTTAAAAATTTTAACTGTTATATCTTTCTTTTTAAATTTTTATTATAACTTGTTATTATGTATTATTCTTGTTCAGTGCACCATTCACCATTCAAAGACTTTGTGAGCTGATGATGGAACCACGAAAAAATTACAGTAACAGTGAAAAGTTCATGAGAGGAGTTGAAAAGGTGAGAGCCAGCTGGAATCCTTGTTATTATCAGTGGAAAAATATTATGTTGTTTACCAGTTAGGAGATCTGTATAGTTTCAAAAAAAAAAAAACTTTGACCAAGGTTACAGAAATGGTGTGCAATACCACAGCCTGACAACAGCAACTTGAGTGAGAGATTTCTACATTGATAAAACCAAAAGAATTTAGATTGCATCAGGGGTTCCATGAAGTTTTTGTGCAGGAGGTCATTGGGGTTTTTCAGCTGGGCATTTTTAGTTTTCTTATGAAAGAAAGTAAGAGGATAAGACGAAAACAGCCTGGCAAATTGATCGCTAAGTCTTGTTCACAGCCGGTCATTTTGCTTGGTGCCCTGCCCTTAATGAACCCGCTGTTGCATGACAGAAAGATGGAGCACTTCAAAGCTCTCGCTAAAGTTGGTCACGCCTCCGCTGTTGCTAACAACGGCAGTCTCAAGCCAGAGGTCACAGTTTTAGTTGGTAAATCGCTTTCGCCCCCCCCCCCCCCTCCCGCTCTTTGTCCAGGTCATGGAAAACCTGGAAAGTCATCGAATTTATGATTTCAATTTCCAGGTCTGGAAAGGCATGGAATTGCAGTGAAAGTCATGGAAAAACAATTTGCTTTCAAAAAATACAAGGCAAAAAGATAAGAAATTTGAAAAATAACAGACGAGTCGGAAATTGGCTTTAATATCAGTAGAAATAAAGACAAGCTGGAAAATATGTTTACATATTAAATGATTGTTTTGATACTACCGTCAGAACAAATGCTTAAACTTTGGTCGTGGAAAACTCAGAAAGGTCATGGGAAAGGTCATGAAATGTCATGGAATTCTAAAATCCTCAAAGTGTATGAACCCTGCATTTTTACCTTTGACCTTTGACCTTTACCATACACACATCACATGTGCATTTCCGTGACTGTGGTCAGGGAGGGTAAAATCTGGGTCATGCTAAGAACCAATCAAACTGCAGAATACATTACCATACTCTCTTGGGCATAACTAAAATGTCAGCCTTGACACCAGATCTCTCCAAATAATTGTGTTTCGACAAGAGTTTAGGGATAAGTATAAGATGAGAGCATTGAACACTAATTTTTTCTTTGATTTGCAGAATGTTCTTGTGGTTAGTACTGTGGAACTTGGTAGGGAGGACATAACTACGTGAGTAAATTGTGCTAATCATCTAGCAATTTACATGTAGATTTCCATCAAGTGTTTAATGGCAATCTAAAGAGGAAGGGTCAAGATGCAACTAAACTGGCGTATACTTACTTGGTACTTACAGGGCTTGTATGGGTCCTGAAAAACCTGCAAAGTCCTGGAATTTTATTATGGCATTTCCTAGGACTGGAAAGTCCTGGAAAAAGGCCGCTGTTAAACTCAGCTAAAAAAGTATACAGAAGGAAGTAAGGAGAATTAACATTCAGATCTTGGGAGTGTAGGGGTTACTATAAATTTTAGAGCCCTTGGAAAATCAGTCTGATTCCTGGAAAAGTCCTGGAAATTTATTTCTGAAAAAGGGTATGAACCGTGACCTACTTGTCCCTTGGACAAGTAAATCTTCCAAAAACAGTGTCAAATAATGAGTGGAAAATACCACTCAGGAGAATGTGAAGAAAAAGAAAACAATCTGACAACCCAATGGTATGAGCTGAGAAGTACAACTTGACTTAACGATGCAGGTGTGGACAAATGCGACAGCAAAATTCTGATACATGTAGTTATCACTTATACTGTGGGGATTACAGTTTGTATGAGAAATTAGGGTTACTTCGCAGATCAAAACATATCTCGATCTGCCTCAGGGTGTAAAGAAAACAAATTTTCTGATCTACTATTGGGCAAGCTCTCACTGTGATGTTAAACATGTAGCATTATAATCATTCTCACTAGCCCCCCCAAAAGGGTCATCTCTATCTATTGTCGAACAAGCAGTTTAATGGGGCAGAGGTTCCCATCTTGCAGAACTCCTGTACTTTGATTTCCCAAATGCCTGTATTTTCCCAAGTATTAATGAAGGCAGGATAATGGATAACAGGACTTTTAATGAGGATTAAGGATGCAGAATGAAAGATTTTGGTGGCAGAGGGATTTGCTCATTTTGTACAGGTGGAATGTTGGGTAGTTTTGAAATTGACAGCAGGATTTGAGATGTTACACAAAGAAGTGCAACTCGAACCAAGGCAGGGTTGAGATTAATATTCCGACTGGGGTGGGATGGCGGAATCAAGGCGGGATTCGGATTGAAATATGCCTTTGTTGGATCTTCTATTAACTCATTGTACTTTCACCTTTCGCCAGTTTTAACCTAACAAACAACATTGATGGACAGCACATGTTGTCAAATGTACCAAATGGCCCAGTTACAAATGGAGTCATGACTTTAGCAGTGACTTCTGAAGGGGGCTCAGTCACTGACCATGGCTTTGATGAACGCCTGTCACCTCATGTCACACCAGATAGTGTAACATCTTGTGTCACGCCAGACACAAATGGACCAACACCTCTAAACGCTTATGAAAATGGTCACGAAACTCAAGAACATTACAGTGGTAGCAGTTCAACTGCGACAGGAGCTGCTGCCGAAGAAAAATCTGTGGTGGCAGAAGACACCCCTCCTCCTAAACAAGAACTAAGTGAAGAAAGAACTGTTACAAATAAGGACGATGAACATACTCAACGAGAGGAAGCACCCGAAAGGGAAAGCACAGAGGGTGTACCTGTGGATGAGCAGACAGAGACTGGGATCCCTGCAGAAGAAAAACAAGCCACAGACTCAAGTCGAGAAGAAGTGAAACAGCCGCCAGATTCTGACGAAGGTGAGTGGACACATTGTGGACGCATTTTCTATACATATATGACGCTCTGTAGAGGTTTCCCTTGATAGTGGGCACGTGTTTTGTGCAAACATGAGAGCATGCGTACATGCAAACCATGCATGGGAACATGCATATCAAGTATTTGTATACTTGACACCATGTAGATGAAGGCTTCTCCAATGAATTTTGACAATTATCTGTTCGTGCATACATGTTCATAGCACTGCAAATGGAATTTTCTTTGTAAAGCATTTTCTGCATTTGACCCTATACTCCATAGACTTTTTTGCCTGATCAGTGACTGGTCTGTGTGAATTTTTTGTGCTGGAAGGCAACCTCAGTACTTCTATTTGCTAAGATAGAAAAGCCAGCTAATAGGCCTAATCATGATTTTTGACGTCGTCTTGCCGGCCAGACAAAGAGATCAGAAATTACAGTGTTTTTGTGGGAATCCGATGGCATTTGTAACATTTTTTAAATATCAAACTTTACACAAGTTATGAATCGCAACTTTAACATACTAGTTAGCAGATTATGTTCACCAAATTTGAAGGACGTATAGCTGGGCTAGAAACGTCTAAAATATATATTTTTTCCCACGAACCGCGTCTACCCCGCCGAATTTACTGAAAAATGTATGGAAAATTAGAAAATTTAACTGAGCGTCTACTAGCCAAGCTACATCCTTCAAACTTGGTGAATATAGGTTTCTGCCCACTATTTTAATGTTACGATTCACAAGTTGTGTAAAATTCAGTTATTGAGAAAGTTATTTGCCATCGGATCACTGTATAACTGCTGTAACTTCTGACCGTTTTGCCTTCCTATCAAGATGGCGTTAAAAACCGTGATAAGACGTATTGTTTTAGGACAACTCACTGATTGATCTACTAAACAACAAAAAATAATAAAAATAAAAATAACACTTCTGTGTAGCGACTTTGCCGTTGCCGTTGCCGTCGTGGGTTTCTTAAAGTCCCTATTTACACCATGTTTATGTAAGATATCTTCAGAGTTAATAGACAAAGTGTGGAAAGAAAACAAAAGTACATACGTACAGTGTTTTTCTTCTTTTGTTTCAGTTACAGAAACTGTTGAGCAGCAGACGACAGAGGAATCTAAGAGCCACGAAACAAGTGAAAAAGGCAAAGAACAAGCAGAAGAACCTATGGACGAAAACTAACGCTATATTGATATAATATTCCAGTTTCGCCAGAAACCGTTGGCTCGACAAGTCGCTAGGCTGATTTTCATTGGCTTACATCCTGAATACAAGAACACACCAAAGAGATTACCGCCTTTTTTAATTTTTCAAATCAAAGTGTTCAGAAAGTACATCGAAAGTGGAGCACTTGAGAATGTTCGTTTAATTATATTGTATTTTTTTCATTCTTTTACATTTTCATTCGTCGTTTCAGGCAGAAGAGATGTTCTCGTACTCGTAAATCTTCGTAGCAGGCTCGGAAAAGTTACCGATTCTTACCATCCAATCAAAAATGAGCAAAAACATTGACGAGCTTACTGATAGTTGTTTCGTCATTACTTCCGTCATAAGACTACGTCACGTTGCGTGACAAAAGC